>CAEGAE010009865.1:0-24580 GCA_903067095.1 Girardinus metallicus
GGACCGGGACCGGGACCGGGACCGGGACCGGGACCGGGACCGGGACCAGGACCGGGACCGGGACCGGGACCGGGACCAGGACCGGGACCGGGACCAAGACCGGGACCGGGACCAGGACCGGGACCAGGACCGGGACCAGGACCGGGACCAGGACCGGGACCGGAACCCGTACCGGAACCAGGACCGGGACCCGGACCGGGACCCGGACCGGGATCAGGACCGGGATCAGGACCGGAACCAGGACCGGAACCAGGACCGGAACCAGGACCGGGATCAGGACCGGGACCGGGACCAGGACCGGGACCAGGACCGGGACCAGGACCGGGATCGGGACCAGGACCGGGATCGGGACCGGGACCGGGACCAGGACCGGGATCAGGACCGGGATCAGGACCGGGATCAGGACCGGAACCAGGACCGGAACCAGGACCGGGATCGGGACCGGGACCGGGACCAGGACCGGGACCAGGACCGGGACCAGGATCGGGACCAGGACCGGGATCAGGACCGGGACCAGGACCGGGATCGGGACCGGGATCGGGACCGGGATCGGGACCGGGACCAGGACTGGGACCAGGACTGGGATCGGGACCGGGACCGGGACCGGGATCAGGACCGGGACCAGGACCGGGATCAGGACCGGGACCCGGACCGGGACCCGGACCGGGACCGGGACCGGGACCAGGATCGGAGCAGGAACCTACCTGGATTTCCTGGATGATGGCCTTGAACGGAGCGGACCTCTCCATCCAGATGTTCACCAGTTCCATGGCTCGGTCAAAATTCTTCACATACTCTCCGTACATCTTAAGGAACGGCGCCAGCTTCTGCAGGATGTCGCCGATCCGCGGGTTGGAGTCCCTGCAGGCGGAACCAAAACCAGCGCAGAACCTCAGTGCTCATCCGTTCATCTCTATGCAGATGATACAATTCTTCTTACATTCGACCCATCGTCAGTAGGAGCAGCAACGCTTCTGTAACATCCTGAAATCTACAAAATTTCTATTGAATTCCAAAAACCAAAGGATTGGTAGAAAAAGTCATTCATAATCACTGTCTGTGTTTCCATTACTAATGTGAACAAATCTTTGTCTGTGTTCTGCTAATGTCAAAAAAAGATGTTTGAATTACAATGTTCCCAATAAATAATAAATTAAATTATAATCGCTCGTAAACAAGTATGTTTATGTGATAAATCATTAAAAATCCTGGCAGTAACTGACGTAAACATTAGATTTATTCAGAACTCAGAGTCAGCCAATCAGGAGACGCCAGCATCTGATTCAAGCGTTGGCGCGACAAGCCCCGCCCACTCAGCTACGTCTGCGGCGTTTTGGGGAAACGTAGTCAGCCATTTTCCAGAACAGTTATTGGTTCAACACGCTGGAACGACTCAAAACTTTTAATGAACGAAGTGAGACAAACAACCATCGTCCTCCGACCACTTCCTGTCGTCTTCTTCTGCGTTTCACGTGACTCATGGGAATAAAATGTTTCCATGCAGTTTTGTGAAATACATCAATATCAATCTGGTTGAAAACACACCTCAAGCCAGCTCAAAAATATTTGATAAAAAAATTTGTTTTCTTCAAAATTCCCATATTTTCATAAAGCAAATTTATTTTTACAAAATCTATTTGTGCAACTTTATGCAAAATGGAAACGCAGGCAGTGATGCTAATGTTGTTTTTCACTATAAAGCTCAATCTGTCGCTAAGCTAATTGATCATTTGTTTTGAATGGCAGGCCTGGTTAAATGAAGGTCAAATGAAGGTCAAATGAAGGTTAAATGAAGGTCAAATGAAGGTCAAACACTCACCACTCCTCCATGCGTTTCTGCAGCGCCGGCAGCAGGAACTGCTGGTGGAAGCAGTAGATGGAGCAAATGTTGGAGAAGATTCCCTGAACCACGTCGCAGGGGAACGAGGAGCGGCAGCGCGCCTCCTCCAGCAGGCGGGCGCAGAACACCTGCGGGACATGCAGCCAATCAGGGCCTGGGGGAGGGACCTCCTCGCTCGGGGCGGAGCCTTCTGGCCTGCTGCTGGCCACAGTACTCACCTGGTCCAGCAGGTGGAGCTTGGACACATAGGCGGTCTCGGTGAGTAGAAGCTCGTTGGCGATGTTGAAGACTCGCTGATGGACGGACAGCTGGACACAAACAGAACCAGTGAGACCGTTTGTGGTTCTGATCCGTCTCAGGAGTTACAGAACCAGGACCGGTCACACAGAACCAGGGGATTCTGATCAGGTTGTGGATTTATCTAAGATAATCTGTAGAAAATTCTCCTCTGCCTTCTAATTCTAACTAGAAACAACCAATAAGAGCCGAGAGGCAGATCTAAGCGCTGTCAATCACCCTCTCCATGGCGATGCTCATTCCCCCTTGCTCTCTGCTAGTTAGCTTAGCCACCAATGACGGCTAATGAACGCTTTTCCTGTTGTTTCTCTGCCATTAGAACATCGAGCAGCGAGTACATGAGGATGACTGACAGCATTAAGACCCGCCCCCCGGACCTGATTGGTTGTTTTGCAGCTCAGGGAGGCGGAGTTGGATCACATCATGCTGACAGTTACAGACTGCAGCTTTAAACCTGAACATCTTTTTCAGCTGCTGCAGCGTCTGAACAAACTGCTCTCTGATTAGTCGGTTTGTGTCTCACCTCCACAGATTCCTGCCGGTCCGGTTTGGGCGGGGCCATAACCAGAGTTAGCTCCGCCTCCTCCTCCAGGTCGCTGTCCCCCTCCTCAGAGAAATCCCTCCTCCTCCTCGCCCCCGCCCGGGCCTCCTCCCCCTCTCCCACCTCACCAGCGGTGGACGAGGAGCTGGAGAGGCGGGGCAGGAGGGCGGGGCTGCAGGGATAGGCCACGCCCCCGTCGTCCACGCCGGCGAAGCAGAGCTCCTCGCTGTGCGACGGCGAGCTGATGCTGTCGATGCCGCTGTCCCGATTGGCCAACTTCCCGTCCGTCTGCGAGGAGGGGAGGGACAGGCGCTCGGAGGGCAGCTCTGATTGGTCCGGAGGCAGCGGGGGCTGCTGCTCCTCCGTTTCCACGGTAACCACCTCGTCCTCCAGCGGTTTGTCTGAGGCGCTGTAGCCCGACTCCATGGACAGACGTTTGTGATGGACGTCGTCCCGACAGGCCGCCGCTAGCTCTTCGTCATCTTCATCATCTTCATCGCACAGCTCAGCCCCTTGTGTGATGTCATCCTGCTCTGTGAGGTCATCGGGTGGCTCCGTCCCACCGGGTTGGGGGGGGGCAGGCGAGGCAGAGGATGGAGGTGATGAAGATCGGGGGGAGGGTGTGTCCAGTGGGCGGGGGCACAGCGCCCCCCCGGTGATGTCCGGCACCACGATGATCTGCTCGCTGCAACACAAACAACCAATCAGCAACCAGGAGCAGTGATGACACCACTGCCCCTCCGACCAATCACAGCTCACCGCTCAAACTTCTCGATGAGCGACAGGACGCAGGTGGGGGAGGCGGTGCCCTCGGCCTGGCTGGGAGGGGTCCAGCCCCCCCGGGGGTCAGCAGGGAGGGGCCTGCAGGGGGGCGGCGGTGGGAGGGACTTCTCCGGGACTCGGGGGCGGGGCCTCATCGCTCCAGCTTGCTGCTGCAGGTGGGGGGGCTTCGGGGGGACTAGAGGAAGGGGGTGGAGCCGCAGATTGGGTTTGTGTCAAATGGACGAAACGTCTACAGTCAGTTTGACCTTTAAAAGTGTTTTACACACATTTAAACATCCAAACACTGACATGCAGGTCGGCAGGCAGCTGGCACAGGAGGAACCTGGAATCAAACCTGCAACCTCCCAATTACAAGACATCTAATCTAAACAGCGAAAGCTTACCCTGAGGTTTGGGCCCCAGCAGCAGCGGGCGGGTCCGGTTTGGCGCCGTAACCGTGGTTACTGGCAGCTCTGGTGGCCCCGTGTCATTCACGGACCCGCCGCTCTCCGCTGGCTCTGCCCCTTCCTCTGAGCCCGGGTCCGAGTCGGGCTGCGGGGGAGCGTCAGCGTCCAGCGCCCCCTGGTGGCCACATGGAGAGCAGGACGGCTCCAAAGAGAGGCTCTTAGCCAGCAGGGTGGGGCTGGTGGAGGAGGCGGGGCCTGGGGGGCAGGACACATGTCAGGGAGCCCACACCCACTGTCTTTCAAAATAAGAGCCAAATAAAGAAAAAAAATGTTTTTTTGCAAGAGCGGTGACATAAATGTGTTCATTTCAATTCATTAATTCACCAATTTTAACAAAATTGATTCCCCATCTGGAACTTTCGAACTTGTTTGTTTCTGGTACGGCCATAAATGTGACGCACAGCTACATCGCTACGCTAATAGCAGCGATGGAAGCAGCTTCTCTGGTCTTACTGTCGCTTTATTTCTGCTCCTAAACGATGTGACGGGAAAAGACTTTTGTTCCGTTCAAGTTGTGCTAAAAGCAGTTAGCTTATCAACAAAGCTATGATAGCCTAAAATAGCATCCGGCTGCTAAACATGTAGCAGCTAACACCCACAGCCCAGACCTGTAAAGAAACTCCATGAATGATCAGGACTTCCTGAAACGACCTGATGGTTGAAGAACAGATTAAAACTCCTCTCCAAAGGTTTTAATCTGTCGAAGAGCAGAACATCTGAGGTCTGACAACTTAGGGTTAGCAGCACGTTAGCTTAGGTTGTATTGACTTCAGAATGTTGCTTATTTGGTCGATAAAGTGCGAATAAAGGATTACAGACCCTGAAATGAACTTTGTTGAATCTTTTTTTCGGGTTCCTCCACTGACAGACTCACGTCAGCAGCTGATTGGTTGAATCCTGCAGCAGATCTTCAGCTTTGTGTTTGGACCTTTTGGTTCTGCAGGTTCTGGTCCAGGTCAGAACCCGCTCCTCATCTTCATCACCACTCAGCTACGACGCTACACCAGGACGCTCTCACTGTCCTGAAGGGGCAGTAAAGAGCTTTACGGTTCAGACTGATGGCGGTGCCGGCTTCTGGTCCAAACGGGTCCAAAGTTCAGAAAATTATCTCCATTATTTCCAGAACCATTCTAGTTTTCAGGAACAATCTGGAAACGGATTGAAAGCAGCCAACAGAATCTCTTGGGAAAAAAAGTGACAAAACCGACAGACGTGTTTATACAGCGGTTCTAATGGGTCTAATGGTTCTAATGGTTCTAATGGTTGCCAGTAGAACAGGAAGCTGTGACCCGGTACCAGTCCAACCGGTTCAGCCAGTTACAGCAACTGCAGCTGAAAGAAATTCATGAGGTGAAAATGCGTCCAGTCATTGAGAGAGCAGCAACATCTCAGCAGCTTCCTGCAGCTTAAATACCAGCAGAGCGGCCAGACAGGAAGTCTGTGTGTGTGCGTGTGTGTGTGTGTGTGTGTGTGTGTGTGTGTGTGTGTGTGAACTTGTTAGGAGGTCATGGGAAAGCCTGAGTGGGCTGATGTGGACCAGATGTTCTGCTGATGGAAAACTGCTGGCCAAACTACATTACCCACAATCCTCCAATGCCACTTCCTGTTGGTCAGAATGAGGCTCGAGTTCTCCTTAGATTACTGGGAGGTTCTGATGGTTTTGATCCACTGAAGACATTTTAGATTGTTCTGAATCAAAACAGATGTTCTTCCGGTTTTTAATCTTTCTAATTCAGAACTTTCATGTGTTTATTAATCACGTTCTGACCAACTCCAGCATGTTCTGGACACAGACTGAATCAAGATGGCGCCAGCCACCTGGTGTTTGATTGACTTTGTGTTCTGACGGTCTAACTCAACTTGTTTACTGTCGTCACACCTTTACTAGGTTCTGGATCCAGTTCTATTAGTCTGCCGCCATTTTCAGCCCCCACCTGTCACCAAGGTAACACTGGGTGTTCTGGTCCAGGTAACCGTCTTCAGATGGTCCCAGAAGCTTCAGGACCTGCTCCTGACAGGAAAGACATCCATCGTTGTTTGGTTTGTTGGTCAGGACGTTCCAGTGACCTCTGAAGGTTCTGTTTCTGACCGGCTTCCTGTTGGTGGATCTGCTCCGTTCTCTGAACTTGTCCCTTCTGGACATTAGCGCTGTCCTCTAATCACTGGCAGAAAGACTTGCTTCAATCGGACTCGGTCACTGACAGGTCCCCCCACAGCACAAGACATAAACCAGATCTGGTTTTATCTTTTGGACCCAATAACTCATCTTGTCATATTTCTTTTGTTTCATATTATAAACAGCAGCCACATTAACAGTTCTCTTAGGCTGTTTCCCCCCTGACCCGGTTCCACTGAAACCAGAACTCCATCAGCTGCCAGCTGCTGTGGTTCTCTCTCTCATCTTTGAGTCAAACCAGCCTGTTTCCCTCCTGGCCTGTGGGGGCGCTGCACTAAGAACCACAGAAGGAAACGACACAAAAACCTCTGAAGACACAGAGAGCAACTTCCTTCTTCACCAGATGGAAACAAGATGGAGGCGTCAGATTTTAGCGTTGGAGGATTTCTCTTTAGTCTTTGGCTAAAGACCAGGAGACATTTCTGCTGCTAGCGCTAGGCTAGCACATTAGCTTTGGTTGTATTTACCCAGAATGCCCTGCGCTGTAGTCCACTTCCTGCTTTTGGAGCGGTCTCCGGTCCGCTTTGCGTTCACATTCAAACCAAACCGGAGTTCACTTCAATCGAACCCAGACCGAGGTTTGGAGGGTCAGAGGTCAATGAGCATTCACACCATCCTGCAGGTTCCCTAAACCAACCGAACTGGACTTTGTAGGCTGGATTATATTAACTGAACAGGACTGCTGGGAATGCAGGCATCAACTATAATCCAGTTTCTAAGTGACCTTTTATATCAAAAGGTTTTGAGTCGGTTGCTTTGAATCATCGCCAGATTTCTTCCAGACCTTTGTGAAAGAACTAAAACACCTCTTAGTTTTAACGTTCCTGAATCAGTGATCAGCCTTTCAGATGGAAGATCATCACATCCTGTCAGCTTCCAGTCGTGTTCCTCCTCTCCTGTATCGGTCCTGGGGTTCCCCAGGGTTCTACCTCCGGTCCGCTGTTGATCCCTGTAGACATGCTGCAGTGAGGAAAACACAAACTACCCCCTGCTGAGCAGTTCCCTTAGGACAGTTAGCAGGTGTGCAGAATCTTCAGTGTTTGGAACCAAACCAAGTTCTTTGTCAGAGGTTCTGGTCCAAAAAAATACCGAGAGAACCGACCAATCAGAACCAGAGCTGACCAATCAGGAACTAAACCGGCAAATCAGGAGCAGAGACAACAGGAACCCTGACCTTATTCAATTACACAAAAATCTCAGGAACTTCACATGTGAAAACCGTGAAAAACATTTCACACCAATGTTCACATGTGAATGATGTGGATCACATGAAGACGTGAATCTCTCTCTGTGTGGATTTCACATTTGTCATGTGAGTTATGTGAAAATGTATAAATGTATCAAATAAACATGTGAGAACATGTGAATCTCTGGGTCCAGATGTGTTCAAGGCCTCTTTCATGTGAATCACACCCTTCATGTTTGTGTGTAACATGTGGAGTTTTAAAAATGATTTTCACATGTGAATTTCCTGTCCGTCCAGAACCTTTTCCCCTCTGATTCCCGGACCGCCCGGTTCTGCTCAGTAGATCCTGCAGGTTCTACTGATGTACCACACCTGATTCTGGTTCCGGTAACACTGAAATTCATTTTTACATTTTCAGAACCACCAGGCCGTTACTGGACCGGATCCAGGCTCGGTTCTGCTGCGAGGCCCAATCAGGAGCGTCTTTCTCTCTGCTGGTTTTGATGCCCACGCACGCGCACACATCGCTGTCATACACGCGCGTGTCCACAGAAACACGATCGATGAGCCGCGGCCGCGCTCGGCTGGGCTCGGCCCGGTTCGGATCCAAACAGACAGCAGCTCATCGATCACCGGTCGGATCGATCCCACCCATCAGCAGCGGGGTCACGTGACTGCGGCGGGCCGCTTCCAGGTCGGTGTCACATCTGGCGCGCGCCCGCCGGTAGCCCACTTCCACTGCGGGATGTCGGTCAGTGTGTGCGCGTGCGCGGCGGCGGATTATTCCACACACAGACAGGAAAATAGGACGCGAGCACGCTGCAGCTGGGCGTGCACGCGCAGCCTGCGGAGTGTGTGTGTGTGTGTGTGTGTGTGTGCGCGGTGCGGATGCGGCGGACTCACCTCTGCTCACGCTGCTTCGGTCCATGTACATCGCGCAGCAGAAAACGAATCCGGTCATTAAAGAGACGTCGGTGCGCGGGGAGAGCGGCTCCCCCGGTCCACAGCAGAACAAACACACACACACACACACACGGCCCGGTTCGGGCGGTCCGGACCCGCGGGCTGCCGTTCAGGACGGATCAGACGATGGATCCGCGCGGCTCGGTTCTGCCCGGTGCGCGTGCGGCGGCGGCGCGGAGGGAGGGGGCGGGGACGCTCTCCCTCTCTTTCTCGCTCCCTCTTTGGTTTCCATGACAACAAATTAAAAGGAAAGGTGACAGGTGGTCACGTGGCGCCGAGCTGTCAACAGAACCATTTCTATCAAACATCAGCAACCAGAACCGCTGACGGTTCGGTTCTGGTTCCGGTTCCAGGTTTACCCTCTGAGGTTCGGTTTTGCTGTGAGCAGTCCGCCATCTGCAGTAAACCGAGCCAGAACCTCTGACACAACCGGAAGGGGGCGCACTACACCCATCCCTTCATTTCATTTACAGCTGGTCCGCCAGCCTCCGCTGACCTTTGACCTCCACCAGTCTGACCCAGAACCGAGCCACAGCAGAGCCAGAACTGACCCAGTGCAGAATGTTAAACATTTAGCTTTGACATGCGACATTTATAACTGAATAACTTGGTGAAAACAGGACTTTGAAAAATGAAGCCTCTTTATCTATATTCCTTCAGGAATATAGATATAATAAACCAGAACCATCAGAAATGTTTCTGTGAGACGGTCAGAGTCCAGATGACCTCAGAGGTTCTGGTTCCCAAACAGATTTTCCTTCAGCTGCTGGGAAAAATCTTGGAGTGAAGAGCAGAAATAAAAGACATGAACAGGAGGAACCATGAGAAAACGGGATCGATCAGATCCAGCCGAGGATGACCTGGTTCTGGTCCCAGACCGGAAGCCTGGTCTGGATCACGGTGCTGGATTGGTCCCAGAGGAACAGCTGGAGCTGATGGTTCTGATCAGGAATGATCCGGAACGTCAGGACGGAGCTCAGAACATTTTTACATCCTTCTGTAAGTTTGATGACGTCACCATGGAGACGCTGGTCCAACGTTCAGCTCAGCCCACCATCCATCCGACAGGAGGAACTTCCTCTGATCCGCCAGCAGAACCAGAACCACGAAGACAGACGATGACTTAATTAATTCAAAACAAAATATGACAGAAAAACGTAAACCTTCAAACCTCAGTTGTTTCTCGTTTTCATGATGTGATGACGCTCCAGACCCAGCAGAACTTCTCTCGTCTTCATCAGCTTCATGCTGGTTCAAAATTTCTGTCCTGGTGGTTTTTCAGGCTGAACAACATCCAAAGTTTGACGTTTTTACTTCAAAAACCACTAAATATTGATTGTAGTTGGTTGAAACTTTCACATTAAAACATTTTGAATGGACAAGAAGTTGCCAGGTGGAACAGGAAGTTGTTCGACATTCCCCATGCTTCAGGTTCTGCTCACAGTTCGAACCAGAACTAGAACCATCAGAGTCCAGCTGCTCAAACAATAAAGTGCAGCATCAGCTCCGGTCTGTCTGAGGTCAAAGGTCATGAACGCTTCAGCCATTCAGAGTTCTTTCCCTGGATCCATATGTTCTCCGTAAGGAGAAAAAATAACCACAAACTCAGCAAAACACTCGATCCAGAGCCAAGAACTACAGTCGGAAAACCAGGAGTTTAGTCCGGAGTCAGAGGATCCGGAGCCCACACACACATACACACACCCAAACGTTTGCCTTTCCATCATACTTAGGACTTTGTTTGGACTCCTGTATCCTAACCAGACATTTTTCTTAACCATTATTATTTTTATTAGAACTCAAATTCACCTGCCTAAACATGGTTTTAATATTTAAATCTGTTGTTTTGCATGTTTCTATGTTATGTTGTATTGTTTAGAATTTAATAGAAAACTTTTTGTTTGACACCAAAGGGTTAGTCTTCACCAGGGCTCTAAATATATATATATATATATATATAAAATTGTCATTATCCCTGGTCAGAACCTAATTCACACAAAACCTCTGAACTTTACCAACAGAGCCCAGAAGAGCTGGAAAACAGTGAAAACCAGGAAAACGTCCTCACTTTCCAGGAGGGCCTCAAGCTGTGGGTAAACTTAGTGAAAGTGGTCCTCCATATGCAGTAATACAAGTACAAACACACACATGAACATGAAACTGGATTACACACATCTTTGTGGGGACTTTCCATTGACTACAGCCTAAACCTTACCCTTATCCTAACCAAAACTCTATTCACACCTTAGTCCTAAATCTGACCCCTGACCCACAAACAGCGTTTCTAGGCTTCTGTCCCGCAAGCAGCAGTGGGTCCCCACAGCGTAGTGTCAGGAAAATGGTCCCCACAAACAAACAAACACACACACACCCTCACTCATTCCTGTCCTCTATTTATAACCTGAAGCTCTTTGTTCATATCTGACTCTGTGTGTGTGTGTGTGAGAGAGAGAGAGAAACATGATCATGTGACTAATCGTGGTAGCGGCATCATGTGACCTGCAGCTAACGAGTTCCAATTAGATTCACCTTAATGTGATGAAGAACAACCTGCTGACCCACTGGACACCAGAACCAGGTTGATCCAGATACTTTATCAATTCATCCATCTATCAGCAGAAAGTTCCTGAGGCTCCGCCTCCTTTCTGGACAGAGTCAGCAGTGACTCACCTGTCCTGCGGGGGGCGCTGTGGAGGTGGTAGGAGAACCTCATGGTGCTGAACTGGGTAGAGAAGGAAGTGGGGGTCGGTCTGCAGGGTCGGTTCAGCTGCATGCCAAGGTCAAAGGTCACTGAGTCTCAGGTCATCTTCTGGGTCTCAGAAAGGTTCTGGTTCTCTACAGCAGGAACCGGGCTCACACCAGGCCCCATTCAGACCCAAAGTCCAGCTTCAGGTGGTTCTGGTCTCCTGGTTCTGGCTGGTTCTGGTCTCTCCTCCATCTCTCTGTCTTTCTGTCACTCTTCCAGGACGTTCACTGCTCCCGCCATCCAGGACGCCATCTCAGTCGCCATGGAAACGGCCTGGTAAGAACTGTACTCAGATCAACTGACTGGACCCGGTTCCCTCCCCCCCCGACCCGGCTGCTTAGATCAGAGGACACCTGGAGGAGTTTTGTCCCCTGCTTTGACCCAGCTCTGCTGCCCCAGGAGGTCCGACTGGGTCCTGGTTCTGGTTCTGCTCCTGGTTTCGGTTCTGCTCCTCCTCCAACTCTCCAGCTCCTCTGAAAGTTGTGGGTTTCCTCCAGACAGCAGCTGGGTCGTCTCTGCGAGGTTCCAGACTGCGACCCAAACAGCCGAGCAGGACCAGAACTCCTCCTCCTCCCAGACATCTGATCTGGATCCCCTCCTCCCTCCGTCTGGTTCTCATTTTCTCTGCGTTTGGTTGTTTCCAGGCTGGAATCTGGAGCAAAAGGAAAACTGGAGAGCAGAATTCCAGCAGAACTTTTCCACGCCTGTCTGGACAGATCCGGGTCTTTGGAGGTTCTTTAATGAGGCAGAACTTCAGATAATCTGACCTTTAATCTCCTGCTGGTTGCGACCCACAGAGCAGTTTATAGTTTTCTGTTTGGTGAAGTTGGTTCAAGTTGGATTAGAAAAATGCTGAGGAGGAAAAAAACTAAAAACCTCTGGAGGAATGTTGCTCAGAACGCAGCTGAATGTGGCGAAGATCGTCCTAAAAATAAGCATTTAACACGATTAGGACGGACCAAACTAAACCCAAAGCTGGTTCTGGTTCGTCTCCCAGGGTCAGTGGTTCTGGGAGGGAGTCATCATGAGGCGTTGATCGCCCAATCAAAGGACGACTTGACCAGATACAAAGATGTCCGACAATCCTGAAGATGAAACCTCTCCAGCCTGAACCCGTTTCCAAGGTTTCCAATATCCCATAATAAACTGGTTCACATTCACCATTTTATATATTAATATTCTAAACTAACTTTGCTGGCTAGCTTTGTTTTTAATTTCTAAAAGAACAAAAGGTGAATAATATCCGAGAACTTACTCTCTTTTTATAAAGTCGACATTTGTAGTTTTAAACATTTTGAGTTTTTTCATCTTTTGTCTGGCTGACGCTGATATTCTCTTTACACCCTGGATCTCACAAGAGCCAATATGCTAATTAGGCGATGATGTCATCTAGTGATCTTTAGGACAGCCAATAGCTGCTGTCCTTGCTGAGGAGTTCAACAGAAGAGCTTTTAGTAACTTGGACTTGCTCTGTCAGTTTGACTGCTGTGTTTCTTCAGATATTGATGTATTTCAAAACCAGATAGTTTGATAGACTGGAAGACTGTCATTGTGCACAGTGGCGCAGTTGGTAGCACTGTCGCCTCTGGGTTCGATTCCCGGGGTCTTTCTGCACGGAGTCTGCATGTTCTCCCTGTGCATGCTGGGTTCTCTCCGGTTCTCCGGTTTCCTCCCACAGTCCAAAAACATGACTGTCAGGTTGATCGGTCTGTCTAAATGGTCCTATAGGTGTGAGCGTGTGTGTGAGTGTGTGTCCTGTCTGTCTCTGTGTTGCCCTGACAGACCAGCCACCTGTCCAGGTGACCCGCCTCTCGCCCAGAACGAGGCTGGACAGGCAGCAGCAGCTCCTGACCCACTGGTGTTAGAAATGCATGGATGGATGATCATCTCCCCTGAGCAGTTTTATAAGTTGATCTCATAAAAAGTTGTGCAAAAGGTTAATTCATATTAGTGATAAGACTAAAAACAATGTAAATGCAGTTATAAAACTGATGAAAAGTTATTTCTCATGTTTGTGTCATTTTATTCAAGGAAATTGGATCAGAACATCAGCTGGTGTTCTGGGATCTATTGGTAGTGTCTTTATCCTCCACTAGAGGGCGTTCGCCTCTGGAGAAGACCAGAAAACCTGCCTGGTTATTCTCTATTCTACAGGGTCTGATGTATAAAATACTTGTTTGCAGCTCAGAGGGAACAACCAACCTTGACATTCTCATCTTTAGCGACATAAAAACTGAATAAGACGGATTTACACCTAGAAACACAAATCTCTCTTCCCCCTCCATGTTGGTGACACAGGAGACGAGGAAGAACGCAACAATATGTCCATTTACTGAGGGAAATGGGAAGTAACTGTAATCTGATTACTGGAGTGGAAATAGTAACTCATCTGATGACTCATTACTGAAGAAAATGGACGGATTAGAGGAATGCATTGCTGACATCACTGACCGTACAGGAAGTAATGAGTCAGATATGTTGACAGAGTTAAAGTCAGCATAGCAATGCTAAGTTACAGTTAGCCTGTGTGGGATTACGAACCTGCTCAGAGGGACCGGACCAGAACCACCTGACTGCTGTTCCACTGTTGTCCTGCAAGGGGCATCATCACATGAGACTATTTGTTAAAAACATTTTTATTAATATTTATAAAAATGAAAAAAATAATGCACTGATGACGTCACTGATGACGTCACTTAGAGGACGTCTGACCGGCGGCGGCTCCTCAGGCTGTAGCGGAGCAACGGGGGGCGAATAACCGGGTTCCTGACAGGAACCTCCACACCTGGACACACCTTCCTGTCCTCTACCAGGACGCTGTACACCAGGGGGGGCGGAGTCTTGGCTGATGCATGATGGGAAGAGGAGCGGCAGAGGAGACGGGCACTCTGACCTGAAGCAGAATCAGGGAGATCAGAGGTCATCAGGTGAGACAGGGGGCATCGCGGTACAACCTCCATTAGTAATTATATTTATTTATTCAACAAAACATTTAATTTTTATTCCATAAAATAACATAAAAACCAAAGTTTAACATTTTAAAGTACGAACTGCAGAGAATAAAAATAATGTTAAATAAAATCCCTAAATGTGGAGGACGAGACGGAGCTGATCTGAGATCAGAAAATGATCCGTCCAAATCTCAGACCAGAACCAGAACCAGAACCTGCTGGTTTTACTGGTTTAAAGTCATTAAAATGACTTAAAGGTTAAAAACTTCTGAGCTCTGATTTTTCCACAGCAAACCTCCAGGTGTCGCCAGAGAGGCCCAAAGCTTTAGCTCCGCCCCTCTACAGTCAGCTGACCTGAAGGTGTCATGTGGGAGGAGCCTGCAGCCAGTGATGTCATCATACTGGACTCCTCTTCCTCCTCCTCTTCCTCTCTGCTCCACAGACTGTCTGCTCTTGCTGCCCTCTGGAAATCAACCAGCAGGTGGCGCTGTTTAGAAATGAACCAGCAGGTGATCCAGGTGTGTTCAGGTGCACCCCCTGCTGACCTCACCTCCAACTTCTGCTTCTCCTGTGTAAACCTCTCTGTAAACAACAAGCAGCTGCTTTTAGCCCCGCCCTGACGCACCTGACCAGTCTCACCTGGACACTCACCTGCACGAAGCAGCGCCTCCTGCAGGCTGCGCTGCGTCTCTCTGAGCTGCTGCAGCACTTCCAGGCTCTGCTGCAGTGGGTCTCTGTAGCGAACACACACCAGCAGAAGAACACCCAGGGCAACACACACTGAGAGGCGCCGCAGCGCGGCGACGTACGCCGAGACCAGCTCCTGCAAAAACAGCTTCGGAATTATTCACAAAAACTCGCAACGTTACGACTTTATTCGCAAAAACTCGCAACGTTTCGACTTTATTCGCAAAAACTCGCAACGTTTCGACTTTATTCACAAAAACTCGCAACGTTACGACTTTATTCGCGCAACGTTTCGACTTTATTCGCGCAACGTTACGACTTTATTCGCGCAACGTTTCGACTTTATTCGCGCAACGTTTCGACTTTATTCGCGCAACGTTTCGACTTTATTTGCTCAACGTTTCGACTTTAGTTTTGTATTATAACTACGACTCTTGTACTTCAACTATTCTTGTAACATTGCGACTCATTTTCACAAGTGTTTTCGTATTATTACGACTTTATTCTCGTACCATCAAGATTGTCGTGATTAATTTTTTTCTTCGAGTACTCGGCTCATTCTTTCTCGTTCTGAGGGAAGACGTGACCAGGAACCTTTTCCAGCCAATCAACTTCTCTCTGAGCATGGATGTGGTCATGTGACCCGATGATTTATTCTCTTGAGCAGCACAGGAAGTGAAAACAGAATGGGATCAGTGGCAACATGGTGATTGATTGATTTACTGCTTCTGGTATTCATTTTTCCAGAAAACCCTGAACACATCGTCTCATGTTCAGATTAAACCGGGTCACTTCCTGTTTTTGTTGGTCAATCTGCAGTTTCAGAGCGTTGGACAAAACAACGAATTGTTTCCCAAAAGACCCCCACCCACCACATAAGCTCCGCCCCCAGGTGAGTCTACCAACCACATGAAGGTGTTCTGGTTGGCCGGAGCTCAGCACATGCTGGTAGATCTTCTTCTCCAAGTAGAAGTTGACGCAGACCAAAGCCAGCAGCAGCAGCCTGGACCCAGGGGAGCAGAGGTCACTCAGAGGTCACCTGTCTGACGTTCTGGTTTTGAAGATTCTACATATTTCTCTGGATCTTGAATCCATAGTAAACGGCGCAGCTCCTCCCCCTGCTGGTGGAAGCCGGAACTGCCTCTGAAGAAACAAACATGCAGGAGCAGGTAACAGGTAAAGGGAAGGGGGCGGAGCTACCTGGCCCTTGAGGAGCGTGGGGTGGAAGTGATGAGGTAGGCGGTGCAGAGCGCGGCGGCGTTGTAGCAGCAGGAAGTCAGGCTGTGAGCCTCCATCAGCAGGAAGCTCTGCAGGAAGGAGAGCCGCTGGAAGAGCTGCGACAGCGCCACCTGCTGCTGCCTGGAGGCGCTGCTGAGGTCAGAGAAGACCGCCTGCACACCTGGAGGCGTGGGAGAGGGAGCAGAGGACAGGTGAGACAGGGGAGGACAACCAGCAAACTGAAATGCATCAGAACGATTCCTAAACCGACTGAATGATCTCTGAACAAAACGAGACCTTTACCCCGAGTTTAGTCTGGCAGGCTCTGTGTGTGTTTTACCCTGAGCCGAGTCTCTCAGGGTGGCTCGTAGCTCCTCTCCATTGGACAGGATTTCTTTCTGTGCCTGTAAGGCGACGCTCTGGGCTTCCATCAGCTCGTTGGCCATCTGTCTGGTGTACTGAAGCTGCTCAGCAACACCTGCGGAGGCCTCCGTCAGCCTAAACACACGTTAATGTAGCCAATTAGTGGCATGTTGAATTAGCATAATGCTAACAGTTTGGCAGCAGGTCAGAGGTCAGCAGAAACAAACAGAGTTGACGTCTGCACCAGGCCAGCGTCAGCTACTGCTGGGACGTAAATGTTTCATATAAATTATAATTTATTATCTGAACAGAGATGATTCACAGGAAACCAGACAATAAGTATTATTCATAAATCAAAATTTAAATACTTCTGTATTTTTACTCAACAATAAATGTTTAGCGTAGAAACAACATGTGATCATTATTTACTTTGGTCTGTAAAACTGGCAGAGGCAGAAAACTCGTTTTAAAATGATGGTGAACATTTTTGGCTTTTTCTCAAAACCACATTTAAAAGAAAAACTGTGTTTTTTCATGTTGCATATATATATATATTAACAAGACTTTATTTTATTATTTCTGTATTCAAATTCAATATTAGCACATTATGTTACAAACATCAATTTCCAGTACAACCAAACAAACCAGTTGAAGAAGAACGTCCAACGACTCGGCGAGCTGAAACTCCAAAGAGTCTTTTCTCCACTGATCAGTGGAGAAAACGGAAAATAAAGGGAAGATCTTCCTCAGCGACTTTGTCTGCATCTTAACAGAGACATGCTAAACATACACAAAGAGTAAATCTGTATTTACATTTATTTTACTTGCTACAATGTCAAACTCAGGTAAGTCATCAAAGGGTTCCACCTTTTCTTAAATAAATCAGTGGACATGTTCAGTTTTGCTGTTATTTTCTCCTTTGAATAAACGCTCACCAGTCTCTCTTTCCATTGGTTTGTAGTAGGAGGTAAAGGTTTATACCAACATACTGTTATTTTTTTTGCTACGAGTACAAGGACTCCAAACAGGTGCCGTTTTCCTTTACTTAATAAACCATTCGGGAGACAAGAGGGATCCTTTCAATATAAACGTGTGAAATATTGGAAATTTCCTCTCGAATTCCTTCATAAAATATTTTAATCTTTGGACAATCCCAAAAGATTTGATTTAGCCTTATCAAATTTTGAAATAATACATGGTGTTTTGAAATATCTAACAATTACTTTCCAATTAAATCCTTTCATGTTAGTCAGTTTATGTCCGTTTTCACACACCAGGCTCTCACCTTGATCATCAACCACAACATTCATTTCTAGTTCCCACCTCCCCCCCCGACTTACATGACTGTAAACATTTATTTAGATTTGACAGTTTCATCAGAATGTTTAGTGACTTTTATAAAGAACGTTTCTAAGTCAGTGATTTGAGAAGAGGCCACTCAGTCCGGGACATCAGATGAAGTCAACCATCCTCCTCCTGAATCTGACCAAATGATTTCAGAATCTCCCCTCAAACAGATCATCAATAAAAATGTAATTCTTATTTTGCCAGATTCAAAATCCTGAATCATGTTGCCCTGGTAAAAAATCTATTATATCTACAATTTTTAAAGCCTTGGATAGATTGAGGAGCTTTCATATTTTTTCCTAATCATGCTTAAAGTCTTTTGTGTACTTTTCATCCATGTGTTTGTAATTCTGAATTTGTTCCAGATTTTAGTTGAGCAAAAGCAAAGCCTGTAATGAAAATGTAGAGAATGAACTTTGTTCCAGTGTCAGCCATGTTGTTTCTTTATTCTGTATCAGCCACAGCTGCACACAATTGTGCTGCCCAATAATATAATTTTAAATTTGGTAAGTTAAGCCCTCCGTAAGGCTTACCGCTGGTCAGCTGTGTAGATTTTATTCTGGCCTTTCTTTTCCGCCACCATGTTGCATATATTCATTTTGTTCTATAATAAACAGAAACAAATCAAAATCCCTCCGACAAATAAAAGTAAGTAAAAATAAGCAAAATCCCGCTAAAACACAAAGGGTTAAGAAAAGTTCCTGGTTGGTCCTACAAGACACAGCACAGGGCAAACCGCGGCCTCACCTGTACATCGCGCTTTCTGCGCGGCTCTGCCAGGCCTCCGACTGCAGGAAGTGGCAGATGGAGTGGGTGTGGGTGAAAAACTCAGTGTAGGTGTTGAAGGCCACAGTATCCATCCCAGCAGTACAGCTGCTGACCTCTGACCCCTCAGGGCAGGATGGGAAATCCCTGCCTGAGCTGAAGAGAAACGGGTTAAAAGGCAGATCTGAGCTGCAGTAAACAAAAACGGTCACAGGGTGGCAGCACTCACTGAGAACTAATCTGCAAAAAACAACATTAACATCAAGAAAGGAAAAATAAAAGCCCAACAGGAAGTCATAATTACAAAAATAAAAGCCATAATTATGAGACAGAAAGTCAGGCCGTTTCTCATAACTCTGACTTTAAACTCAAAATTGTGACTTCCTGTCAGGCTTTTGTTTTTCCTGTCATGGTGGAAACGGGCTTTCAGAAAAACATTTCACAACGAAACGACATTTTAGAAAACAACACCGTGGTGCGGGGGCCAGCTGTGGCCCTCACGATGATTCTGTGTGGCCACTGACTGCAGATCAACATCGGCACCAACTGGACCCAAATCCTGGTTCTGGTGCCGGCAGAACGTCTGCAGGAAACACGGCGACACCAGAACCGCTTCGGGTCCGGTTTCACTGAGCTGCAAACGTTTCCTTCATTTCACTCAAATCTTCATTTCTTTATATTTTTGTTGAACATTTAAAAAAAAAACAAAAAAAACTATAAATTATTTAAATAAAAAAAAATTACAGAAAATTGTAAAATATTGAACCTTTGGACAGAACCGCTGCAGGCAAGTCCAGAAATATAGTGACGTCATAGATGAGTGACCTTCACCTGATGATGTCATCACATCGCAGCTGGGGGAGGAAGAGCCACGTTGTAACATCAGAACCGCTCGGTTCTGATCAGAAGTGACTGGACTGGGCAGAGTCCAACAGAACCACCGGATTCTGGTTCTGAAGAACCCAAAGCGGCAGGTTCTCCCTCCCCGGTTCCGAACAGCAGCTCACCTGCTCAGGTGACAGTGGGTGAAGCGCAGCGCCAGGCGGCTCTGACTCTCTGACGTCATGTCCGCGCAGCGCGTGTCCAGGTGTTCCAGCGCGCGCGCCCAACACCCGCCGTACCGCGGCTGCGCGGCGAGGCTCTGGACCCGCCGCAGCTCCATCCTGCCGCGCTCAGAGTCCGGACCCGAACCGGAACCGGCAGCGGGCCCGAGAAGCAGGGATCCGCACAGCAGCAGCAGCGACGCGGCCGCTTCCTCCATCCTC
This sequence comes from Girardinus metallicus, assembly GCA_903067095.1. Lineage (NCBI taxonomy): Eukaryota > Metazoa > Chordata > Actinopteri > Cyprinodontiformes > Poeciliidae > Girardinus > Girardinus metallicus. The sequence goes on from CAEGAE010009865.1 coordinate 19,575, forward strand.
ACCTGCCGTCCGCTCAGCCAATCAGAGAGCCGCGTTTTCAGCTGCTCGGGTCACGAGTGGGCCGTGACCTTTAGAGGCTCATTAACGTCAACAGGTGCTGAGCGGAACCACGTGACCCGAAAGGAACGACGCTCCTCTCTGATTGGAGGAATAATGAAACAGGAAGTTGGAGATCAAAAACAAACGTTTTAAAATGAAAAGCGGTTCATGGAGCAGCAGCTGGATTATGTGACTTCTAATTATTCATGTGTTCACATTCTTCCCAGATGAGGCGGCAGCCATTTTTATTCAGGTTTATTCATCAACCCTACAGATTAAAAACTGCGTTCTGCTCCACATCGAAGCTGGTTTTAGCTTTTCTCGTCCTAGTTGCTCTAAAATGACGGCAGTTTGTTTCATGCCGTCACCTTTAGACCATCTCAGGTGTTTCGTCAGATTTTCAGTTGAACATTAAAGCGGATTTTACAGGTTTTGGCCTCAGTGGAGCCGAGACTCAACTGGATCAGAGAATTCAGTCCGACCCGGTTTGGTGGTCGTACTTTGGATTTTGATAAAGATTTTTAATAAACGTTATTCTTGTTATTATCTTTTGGCTTGATGGAGTCATAACATGCTGATAAAATGCAGAGTTATGTTTTAATAACCTCTGGGTTTATTTTGAATTTTACTACTTTAAAACCTTTTAATTTCTTTAGTTTCTCAGTACCACCAGCAGGGGGCAGTGGTTTAATCTCCAGCTCTTGTTCTTCTGTCTTTTAAAGCAGTTTCCCTGTTTAGCTGCTGTGAACTTCTTATCTGACATAGAAAGAACTCTGCAGAACTTTCCATTGAGGTTCCACAGTAAGGAGCAGACAGCCTCCATCATTCTAGTAAAATAATTATAAAATCCTAATAACACCTTCATCCTGCTGATATTGCATAAATGTGATTAATATTCAAAGCCTGAAAGACGTTTGTGATCAGAGACGCAGTGAGGCTCAGTGGGTTCTGGACCGGACCGGTGTGAGGAAGACGAGTCAAACAGAGACCAGACATGTCAGGGACAACAAATGGTTTTAGTTAGAAACAAAAATAAGAAAACAGGTAAAAACTAGTTCTTCTACAGCGACGGTGTTTTCTGGAGTTTCACTGAAGTCCAACCAGAGTAAAAGCAGAATATTCATCCTCAATATTAGCAACTATGAAGTCACCACACACATTACTACTAAGGTCTAGAAACACAACATGGCTCGGCTGACATGGTGGCTTCTGGCAAGACACACAATATTATTATTATTATTAATATAGGCACTAAACTCTGGAACATGCAATATGGTGGCTGGTTACTGTAGATTGTGCTGGGTCGAGTCAGTGGAGTGGGTCCAATCAGAGAGGAACGGTGGCGTGCAGCTGATGGGTTCGCTGCTCTGAGCGGGTGGCGGCGCGTACGCAGAGGCCGGGCCACGCTAAAGGGGCTCACAGCGAGCCGGGTTACTGGATCCAGAACCAAGAGAGGCCTGGAGGTTCAGGTCAGAGAGTCACAGAACCCTAACAGGAAACTCCAGCCGGTCACAGTTCATGTGTCGACTTCCTGAAGACGTGTTGGTTTCTGCGTGGTGACGATTCTACAGCATAGCCCTCAGAGACACTCTGAAGGCCCACACACTTCATCCAAGAGCCAAAACCAGCTCTCACTGATGTAGATGCCTGACGAAAATTGTGTCATCTTGTTCGCAAAGATGTCTACCTCCTTCTCAACGTCCTCCAGGGCAACCTGCAGCTTTCAGACGCTTCCCTGCTCCAGCACACCTGAATCCAATGACTGGCTGGTTACCAGGCCTGTTCTGATCCCGGTCTGTTGGAGTGAGGACGTATCTAAAAGTTGCAGGACGGCTCTGGACGACGGCACTTGAGCTCCCTGGGTTACACAAAACGTTGACACTACGCATGGCGCGAATGAACAGGAAGTAGAGGTTATAAACTAGTATGGACCGCACATCTCAGAAAAAAATAGTCCTACACATTGTGCTGGAGTTCTGGACTTTTGAATTTCTCCAGGTTTAGCACAAACCAAACTGTGAATGAGAAAGTTTGTTACTTCCATCTCTCCTTTAGCGCATTAACTCTTTTTCGGAAGAGCCAAAAATCACCACACACGAGCGTAAAAAGTTGTTTGTAAAATTGAGGAAGTTATTTTGAATTCTGCCATTTCCATCAACCTTTTCTAATGCAACACTTCAATATGGGCATAAAAAACATTGATGGAAACACAGAGTGGCATCTCACAATGTGTTTTTAGTCCGGAGGTGTTAGAAGTTCCTGGTGAACTTGGTGCAGCTGTAGTAACAGCAACAGAGACGACTGAACTGAAGGTGTTGCTGGGTGTCCTTAGTGGTGAGATTGGGCTGTTCGTCAGACACTAAGCAACCACAAAGCAAGAACTAGCCAAACATTTCCTTTGGATACCATCTATGGTTTTGTTAAGAACACCTGAAACACCGTGTGGATTCAGCGGTAAAGGTGTAACGAGAGCCTGCGTCATCAGCAACAAGAACCGGTCAAACCATTTCAAGACACCATGACTGCAGCTCAGAAAGCATCCTGACACCTCCTAACTGCAACTCTCAGTTCTGTCCTCTCTGCACATCCGGATCCATCGGAACCACCTTTCCTGGTTAGACCTGGACCGTGAACCTGAGCCAGGTTGGCCTCTGCGAACGCGGGCCCCGGTTGAAGGCCTGCAGGGTCTCTGAGCGACATGCAGGGGGTTGATTGTATAAAGTTGAGATGTGCAAACTGTTCCAGACATCTGACGTAAAGACACATTTAGAATGGGTCCTTTCCCACACATTCATTATCAAAAGAACTCAAATAAAGCTACTGTAGCCATGGGTTTGGTTTGATATCAAAAGTGCTTACGGTAGAAACAAAATTTGAGAGAAACATACAAGCTAATGAAGACCAGTTTAGGAAAAATCCTGGAAGAACTGGCTGAACTGGAAATGTTGAAACACCAATGAGCAGCTTTTCTTATCGGCCGGATTCATCAGATCCTAAATCAGCTGAGAGGAACCACGAACTCCTCGAGCTGTTAAAATCCTTCTGAATCAGGCCGTCAGAGTCGGGGTTCCAGCTAGTTCCAGATTCATGACGCGTCTGAGGAAATCTGGAAGAGGACTGAGAACTTGAACACTTTTGATCTCAGGCAAAATGGCGAGAGGCAAGAATAAGCACAAGAACTGAGAACACTAAACGAAAGCCTCTGCCTTTTAGGGTTTCATGGAAAACTTTGAAAAATAAAGATGAGAAATTTTTAAGAAACCAATTTAAGGTGCAAACCGCGCCGCCGCATTGCCTCGTAGACTTTCAGTCAAGGACTGGTTTGAGGAAAGGACTGTCAGTCAACATGGGCCATGTTAGAGTCAGGGCTGTTGGTAATATTACTTCTTAAAGCTGTATAACAAAGACAAAACAATCAACTACTAAATAAAAAACAGGTTATATTCCGGAAGCAACATTTTATCAGAGTAATGTGTTAAGCGACGGTTTTTAGTTCCAAACTACTCCCCACCTCCATGTGGAGACTAACAGGATGCAACAGCTGCCTTTAGATTATATACACACGCACTTTTCTTGTTTTTCCTTTTCATTTGTTTTGTTCTAGAAAAAGACTCTATTCGTTCCCCTCTCGATCTGTCCTTCAGCGCCAAACTGGCTGTACCTTCTACAACTTCACAACGTCTCCAGACAGAATCCAACAGTAGAAGCTGTGACGGTTTTTCCAGCTTCTGTTTGAAAACAGAGTGAGGTCCATACAGCTCCATCAACAGCGCGCCCATACTCCTCCGTCTGGGGTTGACTCAGTCTATAAGGTCACCAATCAGCTTGCCTTCCACCTGACCAACCAATCAGCTGACTCTTTCACTGACAGCAGTTCGTGACTCTACGGTTTCCTCACAGCTGGGACGGGGAACGGTGGACTGTGGGACAATGTCTCTGAGCTCCTTGCTGTCACCTGCTGCCTCTGACTCCACCCTCAGTCGAGCTCTACCGTCTGCTCCAGGCACAAGACTGGACCCTGCTACTCCAGGAGGTCCAGGTGGCACAGAGCTGGAAGGTCTTGATGTGCTGTTTGACCCTCTTTCACCTCCTAAAACTTCTCTGGTATCTGATGCTGAGAGCAGCTCTCCTCTTCCCTCCATCGTGATGCCCTCCGTGCTGGCGTCTCTTCTTTGGAACTGGCTCTCTAGGGTAGGCCGTGTGGTGCTCAGGTCCTGTGGCTGTTCACTCTGGTTCTGCTGAGCAGGGATGAGATTGGGATGGGCGTGGCTGGATGATGACGGTCTGTGAGAAACAAGGTTCTGCGCATGTAGCCTTGTGTGTTGAGAGAGGGACTGGGGATGCAACTGGGTTTGAAAGCTTTGAAAGTGTGAATGTGTTTGGGATTGGGGAATGGGTGGCCTAGGCTGGGTGGGAGATTGACTGTGTGGGGCTCTATGCGGATTTGGTGCATGATGTTGCAAGGTCTGTCTCATACGTGTTTGAGGCAACACCTGAAGGCCAGATTGCAAGTGAGGATGAGGTTGAGCTGGAACCCTTGTCTGAAGTTGGCTTTGATTTTGTGTTGAGACCCTGGTCTGTGGTGGACTCTGAACTTGTGCTGAAGTTCTTGCCTGGGGTTCACTCTGACGTTGAACTGGGCTCCTAGTCTGGGGTTGACTGTGAAATTGTGTTGATGTCCTTATCTGGGGTTGACCCTGGACTTGTGTTGGTGTCTTGGTCTGTGGTTGACTCTGGACTTGTGTTGGTGTCTTGGTCTGGGGTTGACTCTGGACTTGTGTTGGTGTCTTGGTCTGGGGTTGACCCTGGACTTGTGTTGATGTCTTGGTCTGGGGTTGACTCTGGACTTGTGTTGATGTCCTTATCTGTGGTTGACTCTGGACTTGTGTTGGTGTCTTGGTCTGTGGTTGACTCTGGACTTGTGTTGGTGTCTTGGTCTGGGGTTGACTCTGGACTTGTGTTGGTGT
>CAEGAE010009868.1:0-10455 GCA_903067095.1 Girardinus metallicus
TTTTCTGGATTTTTGTTTTAGATTCCATCACTCACAGTTGAAGAGTACCTATGATAAAAATTACAGTCTTCTACAAGCTTTGCAAGTGGGAAAACCTGAAAAATCAACAGTGTATCAAATACTTGTTCTCCCCACTGTATTTTCCTTGCCGCTGATTGGCTCTATCCCTAGCGGCTGTGAGGAAGACTATTGATGTTAGCTTTTGCGGTAGTGCTAAGACAATCTCCATGAGAGAACCTGCTAGGCCCGGCGGTAGGGGTGGCAGGGCAGTGCACCGGCAGCCTGCTGCATTTTGGGGTTAAAAGCTACAAAATCTTTGAGGTTCACAAGCAGGCATCAGAGTGTGGAAATTATAACATGTGAAGTCAACAGTCAAGTTGGCGCAATTGGTGCTCACTTCCTCCCACCTAGTTCAATGCGTCAAATATAAACAGATGACCCTTAGCCAAGTTGGGTGGGGGACAAGTAAAGCCTGGTGGTCTGCCAGGCTTATAATACAATGTGATCGATATTGCTAAAATGGCAGAAATTGTTGGGATATCATATTGTCACCGTACACACACACTCACTAGTAGAGGCAGTACGGTTCCTGAAACGTCAGATCCTGACGGTAATAAAGCGGTCAGTGGCAGCACCGCGCTCTGAAAGCCATTCGTTTGTATTTCCTGTGGTTCACAGCAACTGCTTAGTGCCATGCCGAGCAATTACAGAGCAACGCTCAGAAAACTTCTCGCTGTGCCTCGGTCGAACCTGAATTAGGCTGAACTCTGACCCCGGAGCGCTGTGTTTTCTACTCATCCAGCCAATAAACAGAAGATATCTGTCAAGCTGCCCCCAAATGAGCTGAAAGTTGCTCATCAATGTGGAAGTAAGAGTTTCCTCTCAAAGCAGGCGCTGCTCTCCGGCTCATATCGTCTCATTACAACTTTACCTTCCTTGATATTTCTCTTCTTCCCCTTTCTCATTACCAGGACTTGTGCTGTTGTTGGTTGTGGCACCAGACTTATGAATCATCATAGCTCACAGCTCTACAGCGTTACAGCTGTCATATGTAAGCCTGTTATCCACTCATTATTTTCAGAACCCTGCCTACTTTGTGTTGTGCTGCACAAAAACACCTTTGAGGAGTGGAGTGTTGACTGCTGAACCCCATGGTGAGCTCAAAAAATGCAGCTTTTGGTCCTGAAGGGTTTTAACGCAGTGGGCCGCTGATCCAGCTACAGCCAGTTTCAGACACAACACGCGGAGGCTGGTTAACCCACAGGACGGGGTTGAATGTCACTCTGTCTGGAGGACGAGAGCAGCACTTATTTAGAAAGCCGTTCTGCAAAGGCTCCCTCCATATGTGCCCTGGAATGTTGCTGCCTTTTGTTACCCGTCAAGTCTGTCTTACAAGAAAAGGTTCATTGCTTTCAAAACAGATCTTGTATTGAAAATACAAGATATCTGTTGTTTATCTTGTATACAACAAGATATACAACAGACAATACAGCTTATCATAATATAACTGTGTTATATCAGTATATATAGGTAAATGTCGATATGAATAATTATTGATTCATTTTTATTTTAAATATCTGAAATGCTGTCAGACTGGTCCCGTGACCTTTCCTGTTTCACTCCACAATGTTGTTTTCTGATGGTTTTGATGGAAGGTTGTGGATTCCAGAGTTCAGTGAATATTGAAAATATTCAACATTGAATAATCTATCAGATGTATTATCTATTGATATTGGTCACGTGTTTATGAGGATATATTTTTTGTTATTCATTTTGTGCAGTCATACTTCCAACATGTAAATTCATACAGTGAAGTAGGCGTTAGATATTTTACGAGCACTGGACATGTAGATGCTCCAGGCGTGATGTCCTACATCTCTGTCTGCCACTCGTGTTTTGAAGTAAGAAAGGAAGTAGATCTATTTTAGTGATAATGAACAGGACGCTTTCTGCATTCACATCTCACCAAACAAACCAGACTTTCTTGATAAGCAGACATGAATTCAATTAAGACAAACTAAACAGGACTGGTGTGAATCTGAAATATTGCTAAAATACTTTCTCAATTAACTTACATTAACTCCTGTGTTGCCTTGTCTCTTGAGCATGCGGTGCCATTATTCTTCCTGTCATTGCCATTGATTTTCACTTCTTATGCCATTGTTTTGTTGGTATTTTTGAAAGTTTCTGATTTGGCTTTTGAATTGTTTGACTGTATTGAATTCAAATGAGATGCATTAAAAACGTGTGGGTTAATGGTAATAAATTAGATATTTTTGCGGCGTCTGAACATGAGGTGCTGAATCCATGCCTAGTGTAGGCATTTCTGGGTTAAGTGCATGAGTTGCCACCCTGGAGGAATCAGCCTACTTCTCATTTCCCCCTGCCAGCTTATCAGTTTTCAGTGCTACCTTATCAAAGGCCAGATCAGGAGCTGCCCTTTGCCAAGGATACAGCTTCCACTGGCTTCTCAGTAGCTTGGATTTTGTCCATTGATTGAAGGAGAGTTTCACACACCGATTGCTTTCATAGCTTTTAACTTGAACAACTGTTCGACCAATTAAAGTTAAAATAATGCGAGCACCAGCTCTTTTTTACTCTTTGGAAGCTTGTTGTCCCTTTGTTGAGAAGTGAGGAGAACTTTGCTTTGACTGGAAGTCGGTCCGCTTTGCCGCATCATATTTAAGTGAGAAAGTGTTGATAAAGCATCACACACAATTTTTCTTTCGCTTGCTTCACTTTGACAATTTCCTGTATTTAGCATGTTAAAGTTCTGAACAGACACAGCAGCTGTACTTTTGGAGTATTTATGATTTTAGTTGTGTGTAGTTTTTAATTCCATTTAATTTTTTAGTTGTTATGTTTTATTTTGGACATTTAAAATATCATCCACTTGCAGTGTTAAGTGCTCTATGCAAAATTAAAGTATATTAGTCTTTGAGAGCCATTATCAATATATTACTTGAAAATGGTCTCAAAACAACAATGTCAATGTTTTTATTCACCAATAAATGTAGTGACAACTTGTTTTGAGTTTTTCTTTAATAAACTCTGAACCGTATCTCAATGTAATGCATGAACAATGGAATAAGGTCTTTTTTAAAGTGTGTACGGCTGAACTAAAACACTCAAAACACAAAAATACATCCTATGTTTATGCACAAATAGCTACACTGACTTTAAGGCAAACAACGGTTCTTATAGCCGCTTATTTTAAATGAGAATCACCAATAGATGAAAGGAGACAGGGTGGTCCGAGGACGCGTGTCTTCTTCAGATTTTCTTTCTTTTGGAGCACAAATTAGAGGGGCTCAATTACACGTGTTTTGTTGCGGAAATCCTCTCAGGCTCTGGCACTCGCACAGGAAATGGGTGTGATGCCGAACAGCTGAGACACACATTTGTGGTCCCAAGCACAAATGAGTTCTGCTCTCCCCTTTTTGTTTGTTCAAGACAAAAAACGAGAATCGAGACCAATTATTTTCATTATCCCATCTGGTGCCCTTCACCTGCCGTTGCTAGGCAGCGGCTGACATCATATTTTAAATAGAAGCGTAACAGCAACATTGGGCTTTTAATGGAGCCTGTTTGTGGCCAGGCACTTCCCTGACAGCGTGTGTTTTGGACAGCGTTGCGTAACGGCTGTCTCAGCCAGCGCTCAGCGTGTCTGTCAGGGTATTGTTTGAGTGTCTGCTGCTCAGCCTTGTGGAGACATTTCTGCTGAGTTTTCTCAAACACACACACACACAAAGACACGCACACACGCAGACACATGTTTTATGGACTCAGACATGACTTTCTGTGAGGGCAACAGGTCATGAAGTTCTTTCCTAATTGTCAGAATTTTTGTCATCTTGACAATTAGGATGAAGAAAATCATCATTTCTTTATCCTAAGAAATTTGTATGAACAGCAAATTTTCTGTTTATGCAAATGAACATTTGTTCATTTGCATGAATGTATGAACAATTGTATGAACATTTGTCCATGCAAATGTATGGAACAAATGTTGTTCCATACATTTGTTGTATGACCAACAGAGAAAACTTGGAGTTTTTCTTTGTTTCTTTGGTAAATTAGAGTAGATAAAGGGGCACTATTATGTATTTTCCAGACACATAGAGCCATTTTATAGAACAATCAATTAATTGTTACATTTAATTGTTATGAAAATCAAATATGACTGAAGAAATTTGACTTTGTAATTTGACGCCTTGAAGTTACTGTCTCTTTAAGAAACTCCTGCTCTTTCTGAAACATTTCTACCATTGTTGCACTGAGAAGTAGCTCCTATAATGAACTCAGCAGATGCTCCACCAGGTGTTTGCTAATGGCTGCTGGCTAGTCTGAAGGAGCAGAGGGGATGGGAAGAGTTGTGAGGCTCTGTGAGGTAGGAGCAGGTAAGAAAACTCCATCTTGAGATGAAAGGATTTCTCAAACATGCATGAAAGAATCAAATCAATACTCCAGGTATGTTTTGATGAGGGAGTAACATTATAAAATGATGTAAAGCTGAAAAAAGTCGATTTTACGTAATACTTCTTTGATAACTATTTTCTATTTCCCTACTGGGTGTGATGTGTGACTGAGAAATGATGGAAAGGTTAATCAGACCTCCCTGTGAGCCTTGACCTTACGTGTTGCTCTTAAAGGTGAGGGTATTCTCTTGGGCTCACACAGATGCGAAACAACTTTCTGTTTACTCTGCTATATCTGCGGCAATAATTTCTGCTGTGTTCATTTTTTGTAAATTGGTCACATTCCTTACGAAATCAGAGTAGCCATATATGAAAACAGTAACACTAAACTGAGCTTGAATAAAATCTAATGTAATGCCATTATACTCCTCTGGAATCCAGGTCTAATCCCCCCACAATCCAACTAAATTTAACTCATCCAATACAAAACACTTAAACACAGACCCGTTTAATCCAGCTGTAATCTAATTCGGTCTACTGTGTCAATCCAGGATGAAGAGGTGGTGGAAAAAGTCTCATCATTGATTTAAAACTCTTCAACTGAATCAAAGTGTTCCAGAACTCAGTCTCATGTACGGCAGCATATTAGGGTCATTTTAGATAGAAAAAGAGGAGAAAATGTACACCAAAAAATTCTGAAACTTTAATATTAATCTCAAAATCTTTTGAGAAAAATAGAAATTTGTAAGTTTCAATGGTCTTTTGAAAGTCACAAATTTCCATGTTTTTTTCTAGAAAATTTCTGAGTTTAATATCAAAATGTCAGATTTTTTTTCCAGCAAATTTTCAACTTTTGAAGCTCAGAAATGTCCGTGTTTTTTTTTTCTTTGTCTTTTTTTGGCTGACATATAGTGTTGTTTTAATACTCCGTCACACTCACCAGTTTATTTTCTAATTTTTTAAAAAGTGATGCCTTTTTCACACAATTTTTATTTTAGTAAAGCGTTTTTTTTTTTTTTTTTTTTGGAATCTTACTAAAAGATTCCAAGTTATCAAAATTCCTCTGTTGTGCCAGACCTTTTCTTCCTTTTAACTGGTGTAATCTGAATATTGCAAACAGTTTTAGTTTTAAAGAATGAGGTACTTCTCCTAGCAGTGATTCCCATGACCAGACATGATGGGTTTTCCCTTAAATGGATTCATAAAGCCTCATTTACACGGCGTCAGCTCCGAGTTGTGGTGTTTCCTCTGTGAAACAATTCTAGGAGAAAATTTACAGAAATGCAAACTGAAGTCTGCAAACATTTCGAACCATCAGTGTCTCAGTGATAGTAAGAACAGAGTCTGGATTCTCAAACATATAGCAGAGAATTATTGAACGGCTTCTTATTATTGAACACTTTCAGTTTCATGATATGCATTATATGGATATTGGATCATAAACAGCTGGACCGTTAAAACCAAATTAATGGAATATTAGTCAGTGGGGAAAATGAACATTCTCTTCCATGGCCATTCATTTTTACCTGCTACACAGAAATGATACAAGCCTGTTTCTTTCAACCACTTGTATTCTTGTGTGAAATTTTATATGATTTGTATTACAAAGAAATACATAATGAAAGTAAATTTTTTATTGAAAATAGTTATCATCTTTTATTCCTGACTTAGTAGAAAGAACTGTACCCACTGTGCCATACATGTGTACTTTATGGCCAAACTGAATATAGTCTATTTTTCCTGTTTTTATTTAAATGAATTTTATGTTTTCCAAAGTAAATTATAAAGTGCTTATAAAGTTCCAGCGATAATAATGGACTATATGAATAAAGTGGACACATTTTCAAAAGAATAGAATGTAACAAATACCATATCAGTAATGAATAAGTATTTTAAGTACAAAGATATAAGCTTAAAGTTCACATAATTGATCGATATGTAGAATTTTAATGTGATTATGACAGTACTTTTTCATATTTCTTACATTTATTTATTTATCATTGCTGTGTTAGCCTAACAGCTAAAACAGAAGTAATAAATAGTTCTTATGGTGACGTTTATCGTTATCACAACAGTACCACCAAATACCATAAAAAAAAAAAAAAAAAAACCTTTAAATCCATGTCGCCACCACTTTGGCTTCATATATTCCAAACCTGATATTAATATGTAATATTACTAACCAAGTATTGTGCTTCAGACTGCATCCGCAGCAGTGATCTGCTCTTCCTGCAGGAGTGATCCCTGCTGCTGGGATCATTCCATGAAACCAGGTCAGCGCTTTCATCTTTTTATGAATTCCTAGAACTGTAATCACTTGGACAGATTTCTGACTCTGAGACTCTGAGGTTTATCATTTACACTGCCAACCACCGGGGGGCAGTAAATGGATCTTTCTCTACCTCTGTTTGTGTTTTATCTGATGCTGTGCTCTTTGCAGACGTTTCAGTGTGACGAGTGGAGAACTTGTGTGGACTGATTCCTGAAGCGTTTCTTTGAAAGTCAGTCCCGGGACGTCCTTGTAAATCACCACAACGCCTTTCAGCTAAAAACTGTTTCGCTTAAAACTACAAAGTAAAAATGTTTCCCCTGACAGCCACCGTACATGACACGTGGTGTTTAAGAATAAACCTCCGGAGAAGACGAGTCTCCATTAAGTAGCTTTTTTTTTCAATTATTCAAAATGAGCCTTCCACTGCTCCTGTTCTCATCCTCATCCCGCCGCCTGAAAGATTCATTAAGCCATTTTCTGATGGGGGGCTTCCAACGCTCTTCTCTTCTCCTGCCATGTTTTCTTTTCTCTCTTGTCTTCACTTCTACTTTTCATTTCTTCTCCCTCCTCCGACGTCTCCTGTGTTCATTCTCTCCTTTAGCCATTCTGGATTTCCTCCATTCTCATTCCTTTTCTTCCTCCTTCCCATTTCCTTTTCCTACTGTCGCTTCTCTCTCTGCCTGATCTCACCCTAATGCCCCCCCCCACCTCCCACTCTCCTTCCACCCCTTTCATCCCCTGTTTCTCGCAGTTTTGTATTTGTTTTTAGCCGTGCGTGTGCGCGCGTCCGTCTGCAGATATCAGCCGCTTGCCAGGCCCACCAGAGAAGCTGGGAAGCTTTAAGCTGTTGCATAACAAATGTCCTCTTGACTTGAAAGTGTGTCATTGCTTTGGATAAGGGCCCCTTGTGGCTGCAGCCTACAGACACTTACAGGGCTCCCCTGATAGCATTAAAGCCTGGACAGAAGGATGGAGGGAGAGGACTGAGATAAAGGGCAAGCAGTGGAGAAAGATGGCAGTGATGGAAAAGGGCAAGGATGGAGGAGGGAGATAAAACAAGGAGGGGCGATCAGCCGTGCAGCGGGGCCCTTACTGGTGGGATTCATGGGGAGTTAAGGGGAAGTGAAGGAACGGAGATGAGTCTAATCAAATCAGGCAGACGGATGGGAAGAAACGGCAGAGAGTGAGCCAGGCGGGTTTCGAGGTGAAACCGAGAAGTGGTCTAGACATGAAGGAGACGCTGTCCTCTTGTCTGTTTGCCTGGGTGGGTTTGGTCTGTCCTCTGATGCCACAATAGTTTAATTTATGTGCTCTGCCTTGCAGAAGCCAGTGGGTGTAAGAGTTGCAGAGAACATCCACATCAGAATGGAAATGGGAAGGGTTTCACTGGAGCTGCATCTCCGTTGCAAACGTTTGCAAAATTTTATCTATATTCAGAAAAAAATCAAATTTGCCAATGCAGTCGATGTAAGAAACGCGATTAAAATCACAGGTGAATTTGTTCATGAGATAAGTAAACAAACATGCAGCACCATCTTCCACCAAACTCTTCCTGTTGTCCTCTTCTGTAGGGTTTGTGCCAGTGGCAACATCTAGTTGTTGATCATGTGACTCGTGATGCCAAAAAAGTGTTTCCTTTGGTGTTTTGCAAGATAAACAAGAATCCAACTAACAAATTATGCCAGTACACATGTAGGCCTGTCACAATAAACAATAAATCGATTAATCGCATGAGCCGGGGGTCTTTCTGCATGGAGCTTGTGTTTTCTCCCAGTGCGTGCGTGAACTCCGATAGGAACTCCAGTTTCCTCCCACTGTCCACAAACATGACTGTTAGGCTAATTAGTTATTCTAAATTACCCTTAGGAATGTGAGTGTGTGCGTGTGTGTGTGTGTATGACTGTGTTGCTCTTTAATAATGTGACCTGAGAGGGTTAAGCACCCATACCTGTGGACTTAGACGGATGAGCTGGATGGAAAACCTGAAGGAAAATGATGACTTGCCAACGTGTTCCAGAACTATCACTTTAAAGGGATAGTTCAGGTTTTTTTTCTACCTTATCTCAACTGCAGTCGATAACTCTGTTAGCATCTTTACTTTGAAGAGAGAAATTATTTCCCCCTTGTGGCTCATTAGAGCAGTGCCAAGACATTTTTATCATTTCAGAACAAATCCAACTTTAAAATATTAAAGTGATATCTGTAACTCTTTTTTCGTTAGCCTCCAAACTGCTGTGAAGTTTGCACTAGATGGCTGTTTTCATACAAGTCTGTGGTTGTTTGCAGTGAATGCTGTGGCAGCTTGTAGTTCAGAACTAGCAAACCTTTACAATTAAAACACACACCTGTAAAGCACATATTACATTTACATAAATGTTCTACTCTGTTGGTCCATATACAGATTTTTTTAGCTCATTTATCAACAACAATGTGCCTAACTCCTAAGGGCAGATCTGTTCAGTCTAATTCGATGCTTGGTGCTCTGAGCGACATCCTGCATTATTATTTTACATTATATTCAGAATTCCTAATTGCTCTTTTTAAACCATTTGACAGAAGGTTTGTTGCAGTTTATTTTTACGTTTGACCAAGATAGTCAGTCTGTTGTTTTTGTCCATTTCAGTTTCTTTATCATTTATTCTACATTGGCTGTTCTACTTCTAACTGCACCAACTCAACAGATTAAAGTTGGTTTTCCATGTTTGACCAAGCTTGTGAAACTATTGGTGTTTTTCAGTGTGCTGTACTGGTGCAGAGTTATCAAATACATTTGTAAGTCAGTTTATTTATGTCTGTGTTTAAAAAATAGAAACGTTTTGAATAATTTCAGGACTGCAGACAAGTGGAGGGTGAAATAAAAAGCTGTAGTTGCAACCTCACTAAGGGGTAATTGCTTTCCATTACTTGAGATCATAAATGCATAATGCTGCGCTGCCCTGAGAGCTCGCTTTTTGCTCTTGCATAACCTGAAGTCTGAAACCCAGAGACAGACGGTGTTACACAGCGACACACACACCCACACACACACACACACACAGGCTGAAACCTAACGACCAGCTTCACACAGGATCAGTTACACACACCCTGACCAGGCCTGTCTACATAACAGTCGTTACTGGGTGATAAACCATCCCAGAAATGATTGCGATAAATGATAATACTGTCATTTTGACACCATTTTCAACCACTGCAATAATAATGCCGTATTAATGGCAGTATGCTCTCTCAAATATCAAAAACTTTGATTTCTGAAGAACATTAACACTGGAACTTGAAGGCATTTTAAATATACATAATAAACAAACAAAACAACTGGAACAACAATAACTAAAATGGATTATGAAGTCTCTGCAACCAAAATTGCTGCTCAAAAAATATGAACAATTCAGCTTTGACAGGGAAAACAGGCAAATCCTTCGTGCTGACAGTCAAAACTTTGCAGCATTTTTCAAAATGTCAGCTTTATGGCGATATTAAAGGGGAACATATCGATAACATAATGGATATTAAAGGGGGGAGGGGGGGGGCGATTGTTGGCAACATGGAAACGATGGATCTCATTTTAATTTATCATGCGATTAATATATTTATTGTGTGAGGTTGTGAGGTTTAGCCATGAGGTCCGTAGAAACCTGGGAACTGAACCTTTACAGGCTTCAGAGTCCAGCACAGAATTCCTGCTCCTTAAAAACATCGAGCAACACAGAAGTTGTAAAACACGAATATATATCTATATATATATATATATATATAGATATATATATA
>CAEGAE010009890.1:0-26766 GCA_903067095.1 Girardinus metallicus
AGTGATTTATAAACTAACAACAATATTTTAAAGTCTATCCTCTGAGCTACAGGGAGCCAGTGGAGGGACTTTAAAACTGGGGTTATGTGCTCTAAGATGATATAATTAACATAAATTAGGCTTAAAATGTAAGTCTGCATATATTTAATATAGATAATGTGTTTTAATTTAGTTACTGAAATACATGAACTTTTTAAGTAATTCATCCATTCAACATCTTGCACGTTTATCAACAGAGGGGCCACAAGTGGTGCTGGTGCCTGTCTGCAGTGGTGAACACACGCACACACACAGCCCCGCACACACCCACACACACGCCCGCACACCCCTACACTCCTTAATGTTAGAAACTTCACAAGTAACTTTAATGAAAACACATATTTGGGGATAAAAGGCCTTGACTGTTATGCTGTGTCATTTGAACAGCCCAGGTTCCGGGTTGGTGATTTTGGTTTGGAAAATGTTTGCCTTGTGAGGCTCGGTGCACAAAAAAATTCTTATGGACACAACCTGCTGAAGAGCTTGTGTCCAGGGGCTAACGTGGACACGAAGCTGCACAGTAAAGACGACGGCGGTCCAGAGTTGTTTTAGTGTCCTGTGTTGGATTACTTTGAATGTTGCACAACTTGTAGTGATGTTTAAGCTCATTGCTCTTTGTTCATGTATGACAGTTATGTACAGATATGATGCTTTGTTACCTGACAGGTAGAACATGATGCCAGAACATCACCTACCTTCCCCTCAATAAACAGATCTCGTTTAGTTTTACGTATTTAATCTGAACTTTACTTATTACATCCAGTCAAATTCATCCTAATATTATTCGGTCGTCCCAGTAGGATCTAAATACAGTAAAATCCAGTTTACTTCCATCCAATCATAATACAATACTGAGATTTAAGGGATCAAAAAAACAAAAGAAAAAAAAAAGGCAATCCGAAAAAAAAAAAAAAAAAAAAAATATATATATATATATATATATATATATATATAAATAAAAACAGCTGCTTTTATTGATTGGTGGCCAGAAACAGATTACACTCAAAACCTTAGAGCTGCAGTATGTAACTTTTATTTAAAAAAATGTGGTTGTTACATATTTATTAAAATGCTCACTTTGTTGAGACAGTGCAGCATGAGACAGATAATCTGTGAAAAAAGATCGCGATACTCTGCCTTGTCTCAGTGCTCACAGTGGTAACTGCAGAAGTATGTAGCTCAGTCAGACACAACCAATCAGAGCCAGGAGGAGGGTCTTAGCGCTCTCAATCAAGCTCGTGTATGCAAACTCTCCCCCTCGTTCTCTCCTGCGCTAGATCTTCTTCCTGATACTAGAGTCTTCTATGAATGCTCAAGCCACTGATGATGGCGGGTAAAAGGTTTTCCTGAAACGGTAAGTTATTCGTCTGTCATCAGCGCATAGAGCAGCACGTGCATGAGGCTGATTGACAGCTCTAAGACCTTCCTTCTGGCTTTGATTGGTTGTTTTTGACTGGGAGGAGTACATTTCTGCAGATTATAATAGTAGCATTAGGAGGAAGTGGAAGAAGGTGATTCTTTTCAAAGAATATCTGTTTAATACTATACTGTCATGACATAGTAACCGTTTTAACAAATATGTAAAAGTAAAATTTTTTTATAAAAGTTACATATTCCACCTTTAAAGAGTCACTTGATGGATCTTTTTTTTATTGAAGTGTATTCTAACTCCGAATGAAAAGAAATCCTATATTTAGAATATTTCAATTAGCTGTTTCAGTTATCATAAACTACTAAACAATTAGATATTAATTATGCCGTTTATAGAATGCATCTATTAACTCTGCTGATCAGCTGTTGGTCACAGTGTTCAGATTACATCACTGATGCGGATAAAAGCGCTGCAAATTGAGGAAAACATTCGTCCAAAAGCAATTTGAGTGTTCATCTCTGTATTTATTGCCACGTGGGATAGACTTGATTATTTTTTACCAAATAACAGTGGCTGGTCTAAAATAGGTCAAAATAACCTTTACACAAATGTTTCGAACTTAAAGTAAAGGTCTAGTCCTGTTAAAGGAAAAGTTTTTAGTAATAAGTTGTGTTTCCAGTAACTTAACTCTTGCGCCCACGAGAGTGCTGATTAATAGGAATCAATGCGTTCAGAGTAAACCTGGCTATTGACAGTACTTAACACAAAAACCTCAACAAATGTAACAGAAATCCTCAATTAACGTTTGGGTGTTTGTAGGAGCGCGTTGGTGTTCTGGGAGGAATACTTACGGTGTTTCCATGCTTTTTCTGAGGTGGGTTATGGACAGAGGGGGATCTGGAGAGTGGAAGAAAGATACAAGACAGTTTTACCGTCGTCAAAGTTTACTTGCAGGCGGGGTGGACGTAAGAGGAGAACAAACAACAACAAAAAAACACAACATAAACGTAATAATTAATCAGCGTGACGTGAAAGCCTTCCACAAAGTCTATACTGTAGTTTACTGACTTGAACGCTCTTTCAGGTATCACTGAGCTACTCTATATAAGAGAGGACATACAGTTGTTATCAAGTGGATCTCTTCTAATCTGACAGATCAGCACTTTTAATGAGTGAATGGTCAAATAGTTGATTAAATGACCTGTAGCCCAGTTGCCCTACAAGATTTTTCCGAATTAAACTGATCCAATTTTCACTTTCTAACATTTTGTTGACTTCAACAAAATGTTAATGAATGAACAAAATGAATGAATATCATAGCAACAATTAGTGCAACAAATACCTTCATTCAGTCTTTTCCCTCTCATTTATGTATCTGGATATTTTCGTTATCTCTTGCACATTACTAGATGTGAATCAACTTTTTAAAGACCTAAATTATTTTAACAATTTATTTAATAAGTTTAATAAGAGAAGTAGAAATTAGTCGACGACGACATGGAGAAAAAAATAAATAAAATTGCGCAGAATAATATAATATTAGGAAATTTTCTGACTTAGAAATCGTGGGAAGAAAACAGAATCTTCCCCTGACCTTTTTTCTTCTTGAGCTTCTTCCGGCGCTGCTTGTTGACAAAGCAGGCAGCCATCGTACTGAAGAGGACAGCTGCAGCCAGGAAGCAGATGGTGGCCACGATGCCAGCCACCACAGGCCGCGTCAGTCCACGCTCCTCCACCATCTCTGGAGGGGGGAAGAAATCTGCAAGGCGACAACCCCAATCCAGAAAACATCAACAGCAAACTCCTAGCAGGGTGGAGATAAAATAAATTGTGGTGGCCTGTAGTAAGAATGGAACATGATGATTAACACGGGAGCTTTTCATCAGCACAGTAATGAAACATTTGCTCGTTATGAACACTACAGTGCATAAGCATTTTCTCACTGCTGATATTTGCTTTGAGGTTACTGCCCAAATGTGAGAACGGAGGAAGAGAACACAGTGTCCCCTGAGAGAACACCCAGTGCTCTGAATAACCAGGTAAGATTATTAAAGTGGTTTAGAACTTCCTGTCTCCACATTAATGTGCTACTTTTTGGAATGTTAAAAGAAAAGGCACAATTTTTGAAAGACTATGAAAGCTTAAAAAAAAAAAAAAGACTAAAAATGCCTATAAACAGTTTTCATTCTCAAAAACTTTGCGGTTTTGGTGCAGTATTCACAAGTGGTGCAAAACATTTTCCCTTTCTTCTGACCAACATTGAAAACAAGCCATGCTAGTCTGTCTTTTTCCAACTCACCTCTTATGACCAGTTTGGTCAGGTTACTTGAAAATAGTAATTAGTTACTAATTACTGGTTACCTCCTCAAGACAGTAATCCAGTTTACTTTACTGATTACTTATTTTCAAAGGTCATTGATTACTTTAATAAGTACTCCAGTTACTTTTCAGAGAATGATGTCCAATCTGAATACACAGAGTAATGTACCTTTCGTCCTAATTCTGTTCCTTCTGTATATTTCTTCATCTAAAACTTAATCAGTTGAAACTGTCTCTTTTTAAAACTTTAAAATTTAATGAAATGGAACAATCGCTTCTTTCAAGAGTTTTGTTGAATATATATATTTTTTTTATTATTTCACTTATTTTTTGTTTTACCTTCACTAGTAAAACTTGAATATATGTAAATGCATTTATAGTCAAACTTATACATTTTCGGTAATTTTTTTTCTTCTTCTGCGTACTCCGGTAGCCAAGCAACAACATTTTGTTACCAGAATTTCTTTCTGTTTACAGAGCTGCTTTTGTTATGGACATATTTAATAGATGTTGGTCTACCCTGAGCAAAGGTTGAAACTGTGTTTGATTCTGTGTTTATTCTTGATGGTGTTTTACGCCTGTAATACTACTTTATGCGATTTTCATTGAACACCGTTTGTCCTGTCCTTTGTTTGTTGGTTTAATGTGTGTCAGTGATGTCAGTTTATTGAATGTGTGATCCAAGATTACTGAAGCTCAGCAGAGAAACCTGGGCACTCTTGGGAAGAAACAGGTGGATGAGAAGGCTAGGAAAATTAT
This sequence comes from Girardinus metallicus, assembly GCA_903067095.1. Taxonomy (NCBI): domain Eukaryota; kingdom Metazoa; phylum Chordata; class Actinopteri; order Cyprinodontiformes; family Poeciliidae; genus Girardinus; species Girardinus metallicus. The sequence goes on from CAEGAE010009890.1 coordinate 4,490, forward strand.
CATCCAATCAGGATGGTGCAGACGCCTCCCTCTCTCTGGATTTCCTCATTTCTAAGCCATTAAAAGCTCACAGTAAGAATTCATCACTATTCCAAAGATCCCTCATTACAAACACTGTGAATAGTTCTGTGTTGTGTTTACACTATTTTGATTTCTGGTTTAGCTTGATGTCGTGACATGTTGAATCGGCAAAAACACCGCAGATCACTACTTGATGATATAAGGCGGGCGGGGCAAATTATTTGTAAAAATCAACAAAGAATGTTTAGTAGGTTTTGGTCACGACTACTTCAAAGCTCCCCAACTACAACCAGTAGAGGGCGGCAGAGGTCCTAATATGAAAGCAACGACAATCTCTGTATTAGCTGCCAACAGCTGTTTTACCAAACGATGTGTACTCAGTGACCTCTGCAGGGGCGCCGCATCACATTCTGAGGCTTGATTTCAGAACGCAAACAGATATGAGCGGTGCAGCTAAAAATAGGCTGGTTTCTAATTATTTCTCTTTTGAGCATAAAGAAAGCCAAAGAGTCAGTGGATGCTGGGGTAAACTGATGATGTCATACTTATCAGAATGCCACGGAAGAGTGTGCATGTAAATGGAGTCTTAATTAAATAGCGCTGATAGAGCAAAATGTTAAGTTGAAGGTGCTGTGTGTGCAATGCATAAGTGGCAACTATCTCTGTCTCAGAGATGCAAGGGTGGCCTGATGTTGTGCAGGTGTTACAGGCACGGGGGTGATCTGAACGAAAGCCACTGAGCTGCGCTGCACTTTCTAACGCATCGTGATACAGAATCCTTCAAGTATCCTGTTGCCTTGGAGAAAACAGAAATAGCCACAGAAAGTTCTCACATGTTGCATCTTGTGAGAACTTACCTGTGCTGGACACTCCCACTACGTTACTGGACTCGCTGACCGTGTCGTCCATGACGGCCATGACGCGAAACTCGTACCAGGCCTCCTGGGAGGAGCAGAACAGAGGAGCCGTCAGGATGTTAAAATAAGCAGCACACAACAGACAAAAAGAGCTAAAAATACTTTATTTTTTTTCCCCCCACTATACCAGCCACCTGATAAGACTCTGAGGAAGCTCAGTCTGCAAAAGACAATGACGTTATGCGCACCCCTCCCCCGTCACAAAACTTAAAAGTCCATTTATCATCCAGGTACTAATAGGCATTTGTCGCTTCAGAGCATAATAAACAGCATACACCAGAATTAGATAAGTTATCAAGAATCTATAGTATGAGTGTGAAAACTCACTTGGTAGATAAATAGTAGAAAATAAATACTGGCAAACAGATTGAACAGATAAACTAAGTGTGATAATATAAACACCAATTTAACAGGAGTTCAGCCTTTGAGGCAGAAAGTCTGAGGGAAACATTTCAATAAGTTCAGGGAGAGAGTCGTCCGTGAAATGTTCAGAGGCATCGGCCCATCCATCGTCTACTCCAGTAATCGAGTGGTGTAGACGTGGGGTCGAGTCGTGGGGTGGTGTGGGGTCTGTCTGCAGTGGTCACTGGGTGAGAATCAAGGTCCACCCTGGACGGTTCGCCGGTTCATCATAGGGCAACACAGAGACAAGCAGGACAAACAACCATGCACACACACTCATGCTCAGAGCCCCGTTCCTGAAGAAGATCCGGGAGGGTTTAGGGACAATCCAATGAGCTTCTTAACTCCCCTCAATATCCTCTGAGGTACCTAAAGCCATCTGTCTTTATCGCATATGAGATGAGGCAGAAAGAGGGCCAAGGGGCGTTCAGGTCGTTACCTCCAAGAGTTGATCATCTCCTTGTTTTTGTCTATGACTAAATAAGAATGTACCTTTGGTCCACAATCACACTAGCTGTAAGCAAGTTTATACAAGAGTTCCAGCCAGAAAATTTGTATTCATGCATTTCTGGTACGCCCACGATTCTGACGGACCAGCAGCATCCGCAAACAGTAGTGAACAAAAACCTGTTTCTCTTGGCCCACTGGGAGTTGGTTTTTGCTTCGAAAAACAATCTGATGGGACGCTGGAAAAGACGTCGATGTTGTGTTGAAAGTAGATGGTCTATTAGCGAAGCTCTTCTAACCTAAAACAGCATCTCAGTGTTTGAGCAGCACAGACGTTCCCAAAGCTAATGTCAGCATCCGCAGTCCACACGTTTATATTTGTTCCTAAAAGTTTCATGAATGATCATTGGTTCCTGAAACACTTGAAAGCTGAATGAGTATAATAGCACTTTGCATCACCCTAAATAACAGATTAAAAACAATAAATATCTGCCTATTTACTCAATAATCCAGCAGCAAAAGAGGTTTTTGAATTGAAAATGCTGCTTATTTTGTCAACATATTCTTTCCAATTAAGATTCAAATAATTGATAATTAATTACATGTACTCAGTAATGTTTTATATATATGTTGCTGGACAGTACCAGCTAAAGCCACGAGTGAAGATCAGCAGAAAGAAAAAAAAGGTCTCCTATTTGCGTCATACAGAAATGTCGGGACTTGGCGGAGGCCGATGTGGGCTGTGTTTGGGTTTTCATCAGTAGCCGTCCTATTCAGTTTCCCAACATGTGTTGCATATAGATATCACAGTGCCAGGCATCCTGAAATGACAGTCACGCAAATCCATAATACGACCATCAGCAGACTCCATCGTGTGCTGGTAATGCGGTTCAATGCATATCTACTGACCTTCACTCACTGTTGTGATTGGCTGCCAACAACAGCCTAATAACACTACAATAGTGATGCCACAATGGAAATCCTACTGAGGGCCTTTGATGATGTTCCAGCTTTTTTCTTTTTTTTTTTTTTTTTTTAACGCAGCCATCACTGGTCTGCTTGTGCACAAAGTCACATCCATCAGTGCATTTCTTCTGGCAGCCTCAGTCTTTTTGTCAGAGTCTCAAGTTTGCACCAAAGTGACAGGAAAAAAAAAAAAAAGGAGTTTCTTCTCTCTAAGGCATCACGTCATTCCCACGTAAAGCACCTGGAAATGAAGCGGTGCTAATGACACACAGCAGGAGAAAACAAGTTGAAATTAAAGGAGCAGATGAACCACACGTCTAAATAACAGACATGGAAGTACAGAACATATTTAATCTTTTTTGACTCGATGATCTCGGGTCGTCCTGTTTGCAGCTCGCTTCAAGACACTTTGCAGTGCAGCTGGCTTCACACTGAGCTGTCGGCAGAGATGACCGGGACGAACAGATTGAGCAATGTGATCAGTGCAAACATTCACTTTCACACATACGCAAATACGGAGAATAGCAGACTGAACAAACCTCATGGTTTAAGCACTTTAACCACTGTGTAAGAAATCCACAGTAGCGAAGTTACACAACCCAGGTGTAATGCGTGTGTTTGAGTGAGGCAACACGAGAGATGAAGTGTGTGTGGGTGTTTGCGGGAAGAGCAAGGAGAAATAAAAGCACTTTTGTGGACCTGAAAGTGGCAGTTAGATTAAAGAAAGACGCTCAAACATGTTGCAGCGGCGCTGGGCTGCAAGAAAACAACCTTTTACTCAGAGCGCATCAGTTTTACGCTCAAGGTTTATCTGCCTTTGCCTTTTTTCTACTTTAGCATTCTGTTATAATGCATTTATTAGTTTCATGTTTTAGTGTTATGTCTTACTGAGATTAAAATCTATGGATTCCCTGCACGTTTTACACCGATCCAGAACTAAACCGTAACACAGAAGCCCACAGCGTCAGCCTGATCGGCTTGTGCACACCTGCCCTGTTACTATGACAACCGTGCTGAATGTGACAGCATATTATTGCACGAAACACGGTAGTGTTAATGAAACCGTTTTATTTGTGGTGAGCTGACATGTGAGGCTAATTAGTGATGGTCGTATAGGCCCCCACATCACACCTTCGACTTCTAGTCACAAAACACGCTGCGTTACTTCAGAAAGTTCGCAAATATTTATCCGTTCATAATGGAAAAACCTTTATTATCTTAAAAAGTTTACTATATGACAGCGAATTTCACACAAAACGATTGACTCGAATCAATGTCTCAGACTAATTAGCAGACTGATTGCCATAACAGAGGGACAGACGTGTTTAAAGGTCTTGTCATGCAGACGCGGTTTCTTTGTGTCATAAGGTTCTGACTTTTAAGCTAGCTGCTGCTAAAAATATCACAGCTCAAAGCACAGTTTTCTGGATCACCAAGAGCTTTAGGGTGAGAAGCTCAGCTGCAGTGATCACGATCCAAAAGTGTGCACCGAGTACCAGGATCTCTACTTTTAGAATCATGCAGATTTTGCTTAACATCAGCAGCGTGTAGACGTGAGAGCTTCTGCACAAACAGGGAGATAAATGCATTTAGATCACCGTCTTTTTGACAAGAAGGGCAACAAAAACACCCTTTACCGAAGGAAAAATCAGAGACTGAAATTCTTTAGGAAGGACAAGGATCAACATTAGAAGATGGCCACAAAGTTATTTTCTCTGAGGAATCACTCAAGGTGTGTTTAATAGCGCGATCAAGTAACTATTTTAAATTAAGTTGTTCTAAAAATGTGGCATATATCAAACCTGACTTAAAAGATACTTGACTTCGCAAATTAAAGCCTTGAAATTGGGCCGCTGTCTCTTTAAGAAGCCGATACTTCTTACACAACGGAACTGAGGTACCTTACAATTGAGCCCAAAAACATCAACAAAGATCTACGTTCTTTAGCCTGATTGAGCAACATTGTACAAGGCAAAAATTATAAAAGGTGACTCAAAGATTTGTGAGCAGGAAAAGTCGTTGGATCTCAATCTCATTGAGTAAATGTGGTCCGTTCTCAAAAGGAAGGCAAAGAAACATAAGCCTGATTGCCTCTAAGCACTGAAAATACAACGATGTATCACCACCAGTCAGGGTTTGGCAGAGTGCCGGGGATGTGTTCTACCTGGATAAGGTCTCGGGCGAGCAGCTCCAACTCTCCTGCAGGAATGCTGTCATCCAAGATCTCCCATCGTTCCCCCAGACGGAACTCCATTACATAATGCTGGATAGGTGCTGTGTGATTGGCAGGTGGGATCCAGGTGAGCAGGACTCCCTGCTGCGTGCGATTGGCTGTGAGGCACCGTGGTGGGGTAAGCAGCACCAATGGTTCAGGGGTACTTGTAGGAAATACTGAAAGAGCATCAGTGATCTGGTTACATGGTTTAAGATTGAAGGTTTTTCTTGAGGAAAGCTTCTGTTTCCTTACGATTCTCGACATTTCACGTTGCACAGTTGTCCACAAATTATGAAGCACGAGAAGGTTTAGGCCATGTGCAGTTCACCGCTTTTAACTTTTTCACCATAAACTTTGTTTGTTTTTTTTTATTGGGATTTCCATGTGTCAGACCAACACAAAGCAGTGCATAACAGTGAAGTTGAAGAAAAACAACACATAGGTTTTACATATTGTTCCAATAATCTGAAAAGAATATAAAACGTTATCTCAAACTTTAAAGATTTGAAAGAGTGCTATTCCGTCCATGATCTAAACATGGAAACAGGATTTCTACTGAAAAATGGGCGTCCACCTGGGAAAGAAAAGCTTTAATCAGAGCGAAAACCAAGAGGCTGGTGATACCTCTGGAGGAGCTGCAGAGATTCATATCTCAGGTGAGAGCATCTGTAGTCATATGCTCCAGACAGGAGTGGAAAAAAAGGAAGAAATTGCTAAAAGAAATCCACACGTGATCTTTTTGTGGAAGCAGGCGCTCCAGTCAGACAAGCTGTGGGAATGCATAGTAACGCACACCATATTTTAAAGGTGTTTTTTTTTTTTTTATATATATATGGGAAAACCAAGTATTATTTTCCTTTCATATCACAGTGTTGCACTCCTTCATCTTGGTCTAGTACAAAAATCCCAATTAAATGACTGTAGTTTCTAAGTGTAGCAAGAAAAGTTCAAGGGGTGAGAAAACTTTTGCAAGGTTCAAGAATGTCCTACACAAAGCATATGTTCTCCAAGGTGCAACTTCACTACTTTTACCATTTAAAATTTTTTAAAATCACAATATTGCATTTGAACAAAACCGAGTGTTTAGAATGACAGCTCCACTTCAAAATCCTGCAATAAAAAATGATCTAGAGACCAGAAAAGACACCAGAGTCAAAATACAGATTGTCAGCATATCTACCAGTTCTACTGGTTCCTTCTCAAATAGAACCAAGAAATATGAAATCTGTTGATTGTTTGTTTGTTTTTTATTTAGAGAAGAAGGATGGAATGCTTTTAAGTGAGACAGAGAGACAGAAAGACAGCAGGAGCAACCCAGCAGCAGAAAGCTTTGACCTCTGAGTTTCTCCTCCTTGGCTCGCACATAAAGTGGCGCAGCGCGGTTAGTTATCTCCATTTTCAGCATGTCACTTATCTCTGCATAATAATCTGTGACAGCTTCATTTGCACTTAGATTGAGCAACATTAACAACCCTCGCCTCAAAGACAAAATAACCAAACTAAACCAATAACTAAACGCATACCAGTTACTCTGACAACTGCTGGTTAAACAAGAGGACACGTTTACTAAACAAGAACAACAATCACTTTTAAGATGTCAAGAAAGCCGTTGTAATTATGACTTTAGAGTTAACCAATAGAAATCCTGCACCAAAATTTGTAAAAAAATAAATAAATAAATAAAGTCCTTTGACTGGGAACAAGATGCTTTCCTATGAAGTGCTGAGTTTATAAATTTGTGTCTAGATTCAGCCATTCAGAGAAGGGCCAAATCTGATCCAAAATATCTGTTCTCGCATTCAATTCAAATTTAATTCAATTTAAAAATATTTTGTTTCAAAGGGAAAACTAAATGTTGTCATAGCTCATATCGTCCAAGTGTCTTCACAAAGTCGTGGTAGATGGAGATGCTGTGGGCAGGAAGGATCTCCAGTAGCAGTCAGGCTTGCAACACATCTGAAGACCTCTTACTAAAGCCATTGTTGCTGTATATTATTACTGCCACACACAACCATCATAACATGCTAGCAGCTCAATATTCAGGTAGCAGAGATGAAATTCCACAACATTGGTTGTTTGCAAGCTCTGCTAATCCAACTCATTTGCTTTTGCAGCTACTCTGAAAAACTCAATCAGCAGTCGCATGATCAGCAACACAGACCTGAGCAGCATCGAAGATAAGTAAGTAAGTAAGTAAAGTTTATTTGTAAAGCGCCTTTCACAGACAGAAATGCGTTCTGAGCAACCTTACAGAAGCAGCATCACTCGTCTAACAGGTAAAATAAAAAAGACCTGATAATATTCATGAACATAGAAGTGTACTGTGACTTAACATGTCAATTAAACTAAACGTAGGTGGCTCACTTGCTTTTGCATTCACCCAGCCTCTAAAGTCACATTAATTTAGGATTTCTTCCCAGTGGGTGGCTGTTATACTCACCTAGAGTGTTCACAGTGATGACCTCGCTGAAGGGGCCTGTGCCAAGCTTATTTTGGGCCAGGACACTAAACTGGTACGTTGTCTCTGGCTCCAAGCCCGGCACCACCATCCAGTCCTGGCCTCCAGGTACTGGTATGGAAACCCAGTCGTGTGGACCTAAACGCTCCCTCTTCAGCCTGAGCAGAAGTGAAATGTGAATGGACAAACAGGAAGATATGGCATGGGGGGGAAAGGACAGTACAATAATGGAACCATCTCAGTGGTCCTCTTCTTCACTTATTGATGCCTTTAGAAACAGGCTACGACTTCATCTTTTGGGTAGTTGATGGAAAGTGGACCTGATAATACGTTACCCTGTTGATGTGTTACACTTGAACAACTCTATGATTACAAAAGAAGAAGCTCCAACATGGCTGCCATATACACACAGTTATCAACTTCCAGAGCAGTTAGCTTGGTCAAAGCGTACAGGAAATAGCCAACCTGACAACTGTTTATCTAGCATGTGGAACATGGTTAGGTTAAGTGTGATGTTAGAGGTCAAACTTCCGACCTCCATGGCAACCTGTGTGTAACACACCATGTCTGCCTCCTTGATTCAATACAGCATGACCAGTTTGACACAATAAGCAGCAAGGCCACCTCTTGTTTATGCAAAGTTTGTGCTTCAGTTCCAAACTGCAGACTGCTGGGCTTCGCTTCAGCTAACAGCTGCCGAGGCAGCAAGTCTGAAAATTACATTGGAAGATTCTTTCTTTCTGCAGCGATTCACTAAAACATTCATATTTTAATACATTGTATTCTTTATTCAGAACATGGCAGCCAGTTAATAGTATCAGCGTCATGCTGCGTTTAGCTTCGCATTTTGCCGTTCGGCCATGCCGTACACTCACACTGAATGATCTCCGTCACCAACTGAAGCACACAACTACACGCATGCAATCCAACTACACACTTATTTACTGTAAAGAAATGCAGGGTTGTATACATTTACACAATCACAGGAGCTAAAAATATGCAAAACGCTTGGAGTACATTTTTAAAAGGTAATAAATGTGATAATGTTTACATTTCTACAGTGCGTTTAATAGGGTACCTTGGGAAAGTATTCATAACTCGCGATCTTTTTAATTTCAAAACATTTCATTGGGATGTTATTGTGATAGACCAACACAAAGTAGTTAATAAATGTAAGGTAGAAGGTTTTTTTATTGTTACTTTTACAAATTAAAATCAGGGGGATACATTAACGATTAGCCCCATTTTCTTTAATTTGTCTAAGTAAAGCCCAGTGCAATCAGAAGCCACCTTTGCTCAGGCTAAAAAAAGATTTGTGCCCAAGTTTGGACCTTAAGGCAATATGCAAGCCAATGTTAACAGGAAACCACGAGAAAAAAAGTAACACAGCACATCACCCTAAGCACACCGACCTCGGTGGTGACAGCATTATGCTGTGTGGAGGCTTTACTTTAACAGGGACAGGAAAGCAGGTCAAAGTTCATGAAAAAGTTAATTGAAGTAAATAAGTGAAGAAATCTTGTTAGGAAGCAAAAGTCTTGTGGCTGTGGCAGAGGTATACCGTCCTGCAGGATATCCATCCTAAGAATCCAGAGTTACAAAGGAATGATTTAGATTTAAAAATAAAAGATTTGTATATTGGAATGGCCCAGTCAAAGTCCAGAACTAAGTCTTTGGAAAGACACGGTAATTGAGGTCACGCTCTGTTCAGGCTGACTGAGCTTGATGAGTAATGAAAGATGGGCCAGCGCTTCATACTCATACTTCATAAGCATTCACTCTGGGAAACTTTTCCAAAACCATGTGTCCTTCCACTTGAAGTTTACAATATGCACTATTTTGTATTGATTTGATGCATAAATTCCCAATGAAATATATGTAAATATGTTTACAGTGCCTATGAAAAATCACCCCCTTGGAGGTTTTGACTCTTTTATTGCTTTCACAAATCAATAGTGATCAACACAATTTGGCCTTTTGGATATAAAAAAACTAAAAACTTTAAAATTGAAAACTGATTTGAACAAAATGATCACAGTTCAATAAAAATGTCAAACATAAAATAAGTGATTCTATCAATATTCACTCCCTTGAACACAGTTAATGGGTTAGGTATTTTTTTGTTGAAACAAAAACGAAACATTCAAGGGGCGTGAATACTTTTCCGAGTCACCGCACATCTTTTATTAAGCAGTGTGACAAAGGCAGCTGTGCAGGAATCCATCTGCAGCGTTTTGAAGGCTCTTCTAAATGACAGCAGGGCTGCAGTGACACGGGCCGTCCGAGCGCTGATCACACAGGCTCGCTGTCAGTATGAATATCTTTAATTAAAGCCGCTGTCTGCTTGTTTTCCTATTCGTTCTGCTCTCTGGTTACTTCACTTTATTAATAAAACATGATGGGTGGCAGTGATCAGAATAAAATTAGGATTTGACTGATTTTTTTTTATAGCCCGTCTGACTCAGGAATCATCACCAAAGTCACCTTGTACTTTAAATATATTCCCTTTTTACACAATTGAGACTTGATTATCATGCTTTGTAGTTTACCATCGCTGCTTACGACTTCTTTTTTTTTTTTTTTTTAATACCACATAATTATAGCTACACATACTGTGTTACAATGTTGATAGTCTAAATCAGGGGTGTCAAACTCATTTTCTTTTTGGGCCAAATCAACATCATAAATGCTCTTAAAGGGCCAGTTGTGCCAGAATGTATTGATAAAACCTGTCTCACAAATGGTTAAAATATTAATGAATTGTTAAAATTAAAAGATTATTGAACGTCTTTTCAGTCCCTCCAGGATTTTGTGAATCTTTTTGTGACCTTTCGCAATAAAAATCAAAGTGTTTGTGGTACTAATTTGGAAATATTTGCGCTTATTTTTGACGGTAAATGCGACTTTCTTACTCGCTGTACACATTATAGACTATGATCTGACATCATTTAAGGCTGAGGCGCCTGTTTTGTACAAGTAAGAAAGTTTTTGATCATTTTTGAGAAACATCTGCAATAAACTCCAAATTATTAGTGCAAAAAATGTGCAGGGATTTTTACATTTTTCTTAAATTTTCATAATAATCCTAAAAAGACTGGAGGGACTGATTGATATAATTTGGCAGTAAAAAGATAAAAACTGCACTGATTTGAGTGATAAGGTAATATTTAAGTAAACATAGTGACTAGTCTAGAATGTAGAGGGCCACACAAAAAGCTATGGCGGGCTGGATTTGGCCCACGGGCCTTGAGTTTGACACTTGGCCTAAATGCTTAGACAGACTTAGATTCTTCTTCCGTCATTTTGCTCCACAGTTTATTTGTAGGACATTCAGATTTCAGACACCAAAGTTACCCTGAGTCACTGTCCAACAGCAGAAAAAGCAACAATGAACGAGCAATTTACTATCCTGATTACCAAGTAAAATATTTGGTCACGTGTGACGTCATGAAGGCTCAGTCTCCACTGTAACTGAATGATCAATTAAATCCGCTTCTGTTCATCATTGTGTTGAAGACATGGCACCTCAGACTGATGTTATTGACCAATAAAAACTATGTTTTTAGTTTTGTTTGTAGGGGTTTTGTGGATTACCTGTGCACTGTCAGTGAGTAACACAAAGCAGCCAGCATGCTGCAAGTCAAGACAATTCAGGAGGACGTTTCATGAGAGAGTTTAGGTTTTTGCTTGTAAACATTTTTCCTTTACTCGGTTTGAAGCTATTCAAGTTCACATACAATGAGAGCTTATGAAAAGAGGATTATGTCAAAATTCTGTTCCTTTTTTCTTTTAAATCAAATACATTTCAACTTATAAATCAACTTGTTCCGTAGACTGTAACGGCTTGCTCAGATTCTTTTCATATCACACAATGTTTTCATGTATAAAGTATTAGCTACAACAAGCATTTCAACTGATGCCCTTTTAAACAGTCAAGCAGAATGATGCAGCGGCAGCAGCAGCAGGACAGAGTCGGGTCATGTTCAGTTAGGTTGCAATCATCTTTTTTTTTTTCCTTCTTTTTTTTTTTTAGACTTTAAAAACTCACTGAAACTGGATTTCCTCGTACTTTCCCCATTTCTGCGGTTTTACAACTGCTCTGAACGTAACCCTAGAAAAGACATATCCAGCAACAAAATAAGGACATAATGAAGGAAGATAAAGCAGGAAGCAAAGCATGCTGGGATGACTCACACATGGCCGTACCAGACTGAGTATGTCTGCTGGAAGCCTCCGTCGTAGCTGGCCTCCCAGGACACGTTGGCCCAGGTGGAGGAGGTTGCGACGCGGACGCTGGTGGGGGCGTGGGGGCTTGTGCCTATGGAAACGGGGGGAAGTTTTTTAAAGGGGCATATTAGTTGCTGAGTGTCGCTGTTATGGAGACGTCATTCAGTTTACCTGCCCGACAAATTAACTGTGAGCCAGGGAGGTTAAGAACCCAACCAGCCCAAAGCACAATTATGTGAAAACAAAGTTCGACTAACAGTCTATAAAATCACAAGAAAAACGCACAGAAATTAAAACAGGTATGTGTTAACATGAAGGAAAGGGTTAAGGTTAGTGAGCTGAGATAAGCAACTGTTGCTGTCAATTAATTCGGCAAGGTTTATGAGGCCATTTGCAAACAGCGACGACCAATGAAGCCATATAGAAAACAACTACTGCAACTTATTCTTGCTAGACGTGGTTGTACAGATTATTCAGTCACGGAGTGCAGTTAGCTTTTATGTACCTATGACTTGGACATGCGTGCTGGCAGTGATGCTTGTGGCAACGTTGGTGGCGACACACTCCCACTCCCCGTGGTCATCCTTTGTGAGCGACTTCAGCTGTAAGCTGCCCCGAGGCAGAACATTGTGCTTGCTTTTACTGGGCTTCCCTACCTGCAGTCCGCCCCGCCCGAGGAAATAAGCAGACACAATGAACAAGAGGCACACGCAATCCAAAGTCTTAAACACTGAAGAAAGAAGGACAATGTTGTTAAGAGGCTTAGTCGTTCCAGACTGAGGGGAGATCACAACACTGAATGTGACACAGCATAAGGTACTGATTAACAAGGCCATGAAGAAACTGGAACTACTGCAAGGTGTGAGGGTGGTACCTTCCTCCATGTGATATTCGGAAAAGGATCTCCCTCTGCTTCACATGGGATGACAAGTTCCCTTCCAGCCTCCTGCCTGTACTCCCCTCCAGGAACCACAGAGAATTTTGGAGGGTCCTGTGCATTGGCAAGACAGCCACAATGTGTAAGTGAAACGCTGAGTGTGCCTCGGGTTTATTTAAGGATTCCCTTTACATATCTGCATTGGTATCGGAAGTGAAAAAAGTGGATCGGTGCATCCCTATTAAAAACAAACCATAATAATCATGTTCACCCATTTACATGATCGGTAGGTAACGTAGCCACAGAAGGCAGAATGTTACAGGGTGCAATTTCTCTATACGCGGCTGTTTTCTTCAGAGTGTTAGTTCCAGGCAGAGGCAAAGTAAAAGTAACAATAGAGGTTTGACTATAATTTAAAGCATGTCCACTGTAGGTGGGTAATCACTGTGAGAAAAGGCTAAACGGTGTAATTGAAGTCCAGATCAGCCGTTGTGCAGATGAAGCGTGTTTACCTTTAGCACCAGGGGAGCAGGAGGAGACCATCCCATGGATCCCAGGGCATTGTAAGGCATGCAGGTGTAGGTGCCAAGAGAATCCTCTGTCACCTCTGCAACACGGATGCTCCCATCATCCATCTGGCTCCAACCAGGGTACTGTGTAAATACTCATAATGGTTTATTCACTGCATAACAAATCCTGAATATGTACATTTTTACTAAACTATCTAGAAGTTTATAAAAATAAAGGAACAGACTTCCTCAAATGAAAGCGTCCAAAGCCGAACTGAATCACCTTGTCTATCCGTAGAGGGAGACCGTCTTTTTTCCACCTAACCAGAGTTAGAGGGGGGTTGGCATCTACTGGGCAGCGGATGAAGCCTGGGAGACCAATGGCCACATAAATGACAGATGGCATGTTTACCACACGGGCAGGATCTGGTGATTACAGAAAGAGAAAAGGCGACTGATGAAAATCACCCGTTGTGGTGAGGGGAACCAAATGTCTGGCTATCGCAGCAGATGTGTGAGGAGGCTTGGGAAATCTCTCGGATTTAGACAGCAGGCTCATCACACAGTGACAAATTTATTTACCTTCCGTGGAGCACAGCTGATCTCAGAACAGCATTTGTGTATATCACTAATATTGTGTGATGTGTGGAGTAATTCAAGAGTAATTTATCAGTTTTATCCCAAACTAAATGCCATGAAAATCTCAGAACAACTGATGTGGCACCCACAGTGAAAACAGTACATTTAGCATGCGATCATTAAGAGCAGAGAGTGTCTTACCAGGAGTACATAACTTCTACCTAAGTCTATGTTTACAGACTTCTATTCTAATGTACGCACGTCCACGGTTTCACAGCTCACAATAACGTATTTGAGATGGGATATAGAGAAGTTGAAATGTGAAGTCACACACACAAGATCATACCTCCCAGCTGGACGGCAACATAACGGCTCGCCGATGAAAGCTATCATTGGTTTTAGTTGTCGAGCTGTCAACATTACGCGCTAAACGCAGCGTTTTGCTATTAATTGTCAACATTATGACAACTAGTTAACAAGGTCCAAGGGTATCACACTTGTAATGTCAGTAAAAAGTTTTAATATAGAAGAATAGAGAGGGAGACGGAAGTAGGTCAGTTATGCTAGCTTGACTTTGACAGCCGCAACATGTAGATGTGCTGCAGAATTCGGTGTGTTTCGTTGAAGATGCAGTAGAAGTCTTCTGTGTGGAAGTTTGTTTGGATGTGCACTCAGACCAGGCGAGGTGACGTTGTGATGTAATCCGCTTCACTTACAGACTTCTTATTTAGGATCATATTTATAATTTTCAACCATTGTTTACTTTTGGATTTATAGTGTCTGGCTTTTTCTGGTGCAGAATTATGACACACGTCTGGAAACAATGACATAAAAGTAGGATTAAATGCAAAATGACCGTATATCTGATTTAATACCACATATGGAAGTGGCACACAGCAGATTTTTCTTTTTTTTCTTTTTGTCCAATTGATCCATTCAGACAGCCATAAAAAGATTAAATATGGGCACATTTGGGTCACATTTGCCTGCTGTGTCAACTTAGTCTTGGTTTTATCTGACCAAATCAAACATTTGCAGTTAAAGTCTCTGCATAATTAAGCCAAAGCATAAAAATGTTTATGTTTGGTATGCAGAACATCCATCAATCCGCTTATCAACGCTACCTCCAGCAGTCATTGGGCTAGAGGTGGGACACACTCAGGACAGGTCAACACAGAGAAACATGTCAAACAACAATGCGCACACACGCACTCACACCTAAGGGCGTCCTGCAAAGCCACATTGCTGCACACTGCTCCACTGTGAAGCCCATATGCAGACGAGAAAAGATTTATTTTCTGGTTTCACTCCCAAACCGGCTGACATACAGCGTCTAATGGTTGATACTATGATTCGGTGATGCCAAGATTTCACTTTTTGCAGCCGTTTTCTAACAGTGAGGTTTAAAGCCTCTCTTGCCATCTACACACAGCCCAGCGCTTACTGGAACAAAGATGTATTATGCTAATTATCCTTCCCTGCAAGGCAGGTGAATAAACCTCCTACTTTCCTCTCTGCATCATAAAACCTTCTTTCAACTGGTGTTTGATTCAGTCATCAAACCCTTTTAAAATCAGACAACAAGGGGGGAAAAAGAGGTCATTATTCTCTAAATAAGAAAAGACCAAAAAAAAGGGAAAAGTTTCAGTTGATCCAGAAATTGGAGGACAGGGCAGAGCATTGTGGTGCCTCACTAAGGTCAGGGAGGAGAACTTCCCATTATGCACTGGGTGATAAGCATGAAAGATGAGGTGACCGAGTGGAGGAGGGGAGAGCTATCAGCAGAGCAATAGAGGGAGAAGAAGTGAGGCTCAGCGTGGGAAACAGGACAGGTGAGAGACAGAAGTGAGTGCATGACATAAGGCAGAGTGGAGCTGCTGGAGGAGAGCTGGCGATGGGATGCTGTCACTGAGGAGCAGGGGAACAAAAGCGCTGCGAGGAAGAGCAAATGAGCAGCAGAGCAAGCGACTGAGTGAGGTGGGAAAGCTGGACGGCTTGGACAGCTTAGGACCTATAGCACGTCTCTGTCCTGAAGCCCAGACTGTGAGCCCGGAGGAGCGTCGCCGCCGGCACCACAGACAAGAATATCAGCCAGGTTTCTAAATATAGCACTCAGAGAGCCCTATCGCTCACGACGCGCTTAGTTCCCACTGATTCTGAGGGGAAGTTACTCGCCGGCACAGCCCTTCAAGGAAAAAGACAGGAAGAGAAAAGAGACAGAAGGAGATGGCTGACAGAAGGGGAGCAAAATGAAAAGAAGAACATCAGAGGAAATAATAGAACAGAACGAATCACAGAGCCCCCTGCAGTCTGATGAGAAAAGTCACCAGTCTTACAGCAATGATGTAATCCCCCTTTTTCCTCACTCCTCCCCTCCCTCTCCTGACTGGTGTTGCCTACCTCTGTTCACACACACAGAAACACAGACCACAGACATACACGGCCATCCATGGAGTCGGGGGCACAGGAGAAATGATAAAGATCCGCCGCTTTAACTAGCATCACAGCAACCACCGATCGACGAGGTCTCGCGTCTCCTCCTGCCTCTCCCCGTCTGCTCCAATCACCCGACACAAGCTTTTCTACAGGCAACAGATTCACACAGGCTGGAGCCGCGAGTGACTGCTGAACCGCTGGAGCGCTCCAGCTCAGAAATGAGGAGGAAGTAACCCAGAGAGAGGGAGGGATAATATGTCAGTGAGCACATAAATGTACATAAACGAGTACAAATAAGAAATATAGAAATGATCTATTGGAATGAGAGGCAGAGAAGAGAGTAAGGAGAGCAAAAAATGGAAAAGTGCTTATGAGAGAAAACAGGTGTTTGACTGGGATTAGGTGTTCGCCTGAGAGAAGGAAGCAAGTGTCAGCCTGTTAGAGAGAACCAAGTGGTTCAATGGTCCAGAAACTCATCTTACCCCTGAAGGAAACAATTGTTGGGAATGATCTTCAGCAGGGTCTGGTTTAAACTAAACACACATGGAGAAATACTCTGTCATCTTATCTTTATGCATATTCAGGTGATGGGAAATGGAGGCACACTCACGTCGTTCAATTTTACTCTGATAGGTCAGAATGATTTTAGGTGATTCTCCTCCCCCTGACCAACACTTCCCCTCGCCCTCGCAGTCATAACCACTTCCACCCACCTCATAGCAGACAGGTAGGAAGTCGCTTCCCTCTTTGTTCACCTGTCATGTTTCTTTATTGTGCAGCACAACAGCAAAGCTCCGTCATCCAGAGTCTAAACATTACAACTGTCTGCTAAAATCCATCCATTCATGCAGTTTTTATATCTAAAATCCAGGCACACCCAACTCAATAGACTGACTGACCTGCCTGCCACCCAACTGCAACGAATCAATCAGCAGAGAAAAAGGAACAAACTCGGTGTCAGTCGAGCTAATTTCTGTTGTCAGTAAATGTGTTTGACAAAAGCAGTAGAAACATTCGCTGTGTTTAGAAACAACCAAGAAACTGGAGCTAAGATTTGCAACCTGGTATTCAAACTCTATCCGGTCAGATCACAGCGCTCAGCGAAAAATAATCAACAACCTCCCCGAAAGTTGCAATGTTTGTTTTACTGCAGCGGTTGGTGTCTCTCATTCTCTGACAACCAACCACACACATAAACCAGAAGAAGAAATTCACTGTAGGTCAATAACTTTAAGAAACCTCCTTTTAGGTTTAGGGCAAATCAAAGATAAACAGATCAAACATTACTTGAGATGAGCATTGAAAGACTCGTCAGTTTTCCAAATACTTTTGTAGGAAGTCTAATCTTAGTACCATCAGCCATGTTTAATCCACTTTAATCCAACTCTAGCTCATTTGTCTAGAAAGACTTGTTCGTTTGGGGACGTGTGAATGTGTATTCGAACTCCGATTTGGACCAAAAAAAGCAAACTCCAGTCAACCTAAAAACCTAGGCCTTTGTTCGGTTGAAGAGAACTCTGGTGTGGTTCGAATGCATGTGTGAACAGCAAGCAGACCGGGGACCGAACCAAAAGCAGTAAGCCGTCAACAGCGCAGAGCATTCTGGGTAAGTGCAACCAAAACAAACGCTTGTGTCTGGCGCTAGCGGGAAGAGTGGTTTGTGGTCTTTTACCAAAGAGAAAAGAGAAATCCTACAATCTCTAAAATCTAACGCCACTCCATTTTTGCTTACATTTTGTGAAGAAGGAAGTTGCACTAAGTGTCTTCTTCAGAGGTTTCTGCATTGCTTCTCTCGGTGGCCGTCGCAGGCGAGGGGGTGAACAAAGGCTAGTTTGAAACAGTGCAGTCTGAGAGCGAAGCGCACCAGCTGAAAATGTAGCAAATATCGCAAATCCGGTCCCCAATCAAACCAAGTCTACATATCAGATGTGAAAACCCACTTAAACACATTGGAAGCCAATGCATTTTCAATGGGACACACTGATATTGTGCTTCCGCAATACACTTATAATGCACAACTTAGCATACAATCAGAGGAATCCATTAGACGTGCTAAAGGTGTGAATAACATTTCAGAAAAACCACTTTGAAGAAGATCTGTAGTAAAATCTTCATCCTGACAACAAAAGAGAGGATAAAATTGTTAAATGTGGGATAGCTGACTTACATTGCACTGCTAGGTAGGCAGAGGCAGACGGTGGTGTGCCTAGGCTGTTGCTGGGGGAACAGGTGTATTTCCCAGTATCCTCCGGCTTGACTTGCACAATGATGAGGGAACCATCAATGAGAATACTGACTCTCCGCTTGAGGTCACTGTGGATATGAAGAGAAGCCTTGGCTCTAAATTCAGTAAGTCACAGAAAGTCTGTTAAATCTAACCACCAGCTGCCTGGAAGTGGTGTCCTAATGAACCATTTTTACACAAGTGATTTTTTCCAGAGTGCAACATTTAGTGGCAACTGTCCTCTAGACTGAAGCTCCTGCCTGGCAGTATTTTTCATACCTTTAAGACATTTTTTTTTGTCATTTACTGAAGAAAATACATTGGTGCATAAATTCATTCTCTTGTCATTTGTGTGTAAAGTGAGACCGTTGTAAAAATGATAATACATTTATCCAGTTTTGTCATTTTTGGTTCATTTCCCTGTGGAAGTGGAGTTCTGACTCAGTCATAAAAGATGCTCGTCACAGAGCTTGGTTTATAAATCAAAGCGGGACGGCTGGATGTTGGGAACTCGACACATCAACTGGCTTCAAAGGTAACTGAAAATCACAGCGACTCATATTCCCTCAACTTATTAAGTTTCTACCCTACAGCAAAAACATAATTCCACCAAACAGCAGATAAATTTATTGACCCCAGTCCCAAAAATTTCACTCTATGCAGTATTTCACTCTGAGAGTTTTAACCACCATCAGAATATATTAAACCACCATGTCTGTGGGCTGTAAACTGGGGAGAGAGTCGTTAACATAGACGGACATCTCAAGCTACTGAAAATCACTGGCTGGAATTCATTTTTGTTTTATTTTCTAGGGGTTTTGTGAATTTATTCTTACTTTTGACAGTTTCAAGTTATTTTAGGAGCCACTGTGGGTTTTTTCGTCCACGTGTGTAAGTGTTATAACGTTGCTGCACCTCGCTAACTCACAGTAAATTAGGTGGAAGATAGGAAAAAGCTTTGCATACGATTGTACAATTAAGCCATGTACATGCAGTCATCTTCAGTAACTGTAGAGTATGGGATGAAAGGGGCTTGTTTGTCAGATTAAAAGTACCTTTTAAAAAACACTTTTTAAGCAGATTTAAACATATTTATTATTAAAAGGAATATTTCAAACCGATCAGTCTGAAAATCAGTCTGAAATATTCTACTCTCCAATGTCAAGCTTTGATGACAGTAAGATTGAAGTCACAAATAACCATAAATAACAGATATAAAGGCTTCAAGAGTGAATTGAATCCCTGAAATAAACAGGCTTTTCAATAATACTGTAGTTAATGTAACATGAATGTATACACAAAACGTTGCGCGTTCCACACTTCTCATCAGATTCGGCTAAAGAATCTGTCCTGCAGACAATCAGATCTTCGCAGGATTTTTTATTGGTGCTGATGACTAGACATTTCAATCCAGAAAACGTAAGGCAGAAGAGCAAACAATAACGAACATGATCATAACTTTACTTCTTGAAGTAGACGTTGTCCTCCTCCCAGAACCAGGTGTATGTCAAGTTGCGAGGATAGGCCTCCGCCTGGCAGGTGAAGAAGGCATCCTGCGAGATGTTCACCGTGATGTTCTCTGGTGGTGAGATAATAAACGGAGGGCCTGGTGGGAACACACAGACAGTGGAACACATACAGGGTGACTTTCAGCTCATTTAAGTGGTATCTTGATGTGTCACATAAAAATGGCAGCTAAATATATAAATTAAAGACATGCAGAGAAGTCGACTGGTAACCAGTGCGGATTTTTAGCTAAACTAAAAACTGCAAACCCCAGTCCAGATTATACTAAGGTCGCCTTGACAACAACACTCTTTGAAGTGGACGTTGTCTCAGCGTAAAAAAAAAAAAAAAAAAGACTCAACCTTAGTCATTTTCAGTGGATGTTAAAACTAAGCCAAAGAACGTCTAGAGATATCAAAACCTTTTTAAATTTAAAATATTTTTTAAAAGGTCTGATGTTTCCTCTGTCTGAAAAAGAGTGAGTGAGAGTGAGACCTTCAGCACAATCAAAAAGAAGTTATTCTTTTAACTAACTCGAGGTTTAAACCTCTATCTGTAATAGAACATGCTGTATTTGAAACTTGGCATCAGCACACTAACAAAATATTTAGTTAGCAAGGGAGCTAAATATGTAGTTTGAAAATAGATATTTTTCAGGTAAACTACACACTTAGCTACTTAGCAAACTAAATAATGAACTAAATATTTAGCTTATTTAACTTTGAGTTGGCAAAATAAGTAGTTAGGCCTGAGTTAATTAAACATTTACTTAATTTACAAACTAAATATTTAGTTTGCTGCATAGGAATTCAATATTTAGTTTTAACTCATATGGTGAACTAAATATGTAGCTAGCCAACTAAATATTTAGCTTCAAACTAAATATTTAGCAGGCTCACTAAACGTTTAGTTTGAAGCTAAATATTTAGCTTGCTAACTGAATAGTTAGTTTTAAAACAGTGACTTTATTAAACTAATAAATATCATGGTGAAAATATGACTTTGAAAAATTAAGCCCCAATCTTTTCTCCTAAGCTAAATAACTCAAATTAGTGTTTTTAATTTTGGACTGTATAACTTTTCAAATGTCACCCGATGGAAAACAGCATGTCAGGAAGAAGGTCCCCAATGCACAAAGATGATGGAGGTACCGCCATGTCCTCATTTCCTACTCTTTCTTAGTGTAGGAAAGCCAAGCACTAAGAAAACCACAGCAGACAAACAGAAACTGTGCTGTCTGCTTGGAGAGGACTGTTGAATTTTTCATAACTGGGAAAACAAGCACCTGAAAGATTGGGCAAAATATAATGAAGATTTTTTTAAGAAAAATTGCATAATGACTGTCCGTGACGCTGAGTCTGAGAAGAAAAACACGATTTCTATGGCCCTGCTTTTGTTCAGATCTTTAATACCAGACATCATATTTTCCAACTCCACCAAAAGCAAGGCAGACATTTGTTTGTTAAGGATTCAAACTCTTACTTTCTGTAAACAACAGCAGATCTGGCGGAGCAGAGAAATACCTTTCACTTTAGTGAAGTGTAAACTGCATGATTGAAACTGGAGACAGAAAATGTCCTCCAGGATAACAATCCAAAACATTTCAGAGACCAGGGAAGCTCACTATAATCATATCTGCATAAAATCACCTCAGAAGATATCATTGGTTAGCATGAATCCCTGGTAATAGATGCATATATTTATGACGGGCCTAAAAGCAAGATAAGAGGTATATCATGAGAAGACGGATTTGACAGAGAAGAGGGATTACAGCGGGAGCTGAAAGTTTCATCTTCTTGCCTGGATTTTAATCATCTTAATCTTTTTGGGTTTTTCTCAGTTTTCTAAGCTGTGGAATTTTGGGAGTAAAAACCAGTTTTCTCTTTGAATAATAGAAGTATGTGTGTCTATAATATATAAGATGAATCTAGATTGAATCAATAATAAAAAAAAAAACAACTTAAAATTTATTTTCCAAACTGACAATTATGGGTTCAATTCCAGTTTTCTCCCGCCGCATGTTGATATGTCCCGATCAGTTTACTACTTAAAGGAGCCACGGATATTTAGACCAAGTAAAACCTGATTTTAGTGGCTCACTTTGTTACTGTTGCAATGATCCATGTCTACATTCTGCTAAAATG
Organism: Girardinus metallicus; assembly: GCA_903067095.1. Lineage (NCBI taxonomy): Eukaryota > Metazoa > Chordata > Actinopteri > Cyprinodontiformes > Poeciliidae > Girardinus > Girardinus metallicus. The sequence goes on from CAEGAE010009890.1 coordinate 26,418, forward strand.
CAGAGAGGAAGATAATAAATGACGGAACTGTACGGGAGTACACTGTAAATCTATTGAACTGTTTGTCTTGCAAAATGCTTTTAGGTGACATTTGTTATGATGCATCACTACATGTAGAAACAGATTTGGACAAACGGCTGGACGAGTCAAATTCTGAATTCTGAATTAATTATTTCTAGCACACAGAAAAATATATTGAGAGAATTATACAGCATTTGCAAAGGGAAAGATGACGATGCATGCTGCTAAGAGGAAACAGATATAGTAATTAGAATAAATCTACATGTGTTTGTGTCAGAGTAGTCGTGGGAAAAAGAATGAACAACAGAGGATTATTTTATATACATAT
>CAEGAE010009899.1:0-12851 GCA_903067095.1 Girardinus metallicus
TATATATATATATATATATATATATATATTTTTTTTTTTTGTATATATGTGTGTATGTGCATTTAGTTGTTTCTCTGTGTTACTCTTGTTTCCCATGGAGCTGCGTTTTGGGGTTTTATGAGTTCTTGAAATATGTCACTTTGTGTGTAATTAATCTTTATAATGTGAATATCATTTTTCAGTGACAAGCTGATTTAGGTGCAACAACTTTCTGAAAACAGTGAAGTGCAGGTGCGTTTTACGGTATTGTAATTTAATGCTCTCCTGCTTGTCAAAACAGATTCTGGATCAACATTTGGCAACAATTTGACCATATATGTTTAACCCAAGACTCAGAAACCACCGTTTGATCTAAAGCTGAAATGTGGCTAAAATAAAACAATTTGTCAAATCCAGTAGTTGTGTCACAGTGACAAAGAAATTGACTTAAATTGTTTTACTGACGCACAACAAAAGCTAAAAGTAACCACTGCGTTTTGTATTCGCAGTGCTGTAGAACTGTAATACTCCCACCTGCGTGTTTGCGCCGTGCAACAACACTGCAAAAAGCCACTGCTGCTCAAGGTCCAAAATAAAAGCCCACAAAGCCCCGGCACCTGATCTGTGTGGTCCCGTCGCTAAAATAATCACCCAAATCCAGGGCCTCCAAAGGACGGCATTCCCCAGTGATGCTTGTCTACAATCAGTCAAATTCACAATGCCCACAGACCCAGGGGTCCCTGAAAATAATATCGCTAAGCCAGTTCTTAGACACACGCTGTGTTCCTCCAGAAATAGAAATCCAGACTCACTGAAAGTATTCAAACTAACTTAAGATAATTTGACAGTACTCCTCATTGTTCCTGTGTGAGAAACAGGACTGGAATGGGGATACCTCAGGTTTAATGTACTAAGAAGTTGTAACTAAATGAAGCATTGTGTGGTTATTTAAACTGAACCTAAAAATGTGAATAATCACAGTTAAGGGATGATTCAGTAAGCAACGACTTAACAGTCAGATTGACTTAGAAAGCTTTTTTCCCCCTTTAATAAATGGCATTTTCAGTTTGAAAACTGTATTCTGTATTTATGCAGGTTATTTTTTTCTGATAAGGAGATTTATTTGATTTAAGTTTTTGTGTGATAAAAACACACAAAAACAGAACCAATCCACAGTGTACAGTCAAATGCTCTTTTCTCTAAAGTTAATTTAGCTAATAAGTCAGAGTATTATTAAGCAGAGCGCCAATGAATCTGTAACTTTGTTCCTCCAGTGAAGTCAGGGAGGATTACAGGAAGCATGCTGCCCACAGCCCAGGAGACTAACAATGTAACTAGCTGCTCTTATCGGTGGCCTTCAGTGGGCATTCTTTCCACTGATACAGTATTGTCATCACATCAGGCCTATTAAAAGACTCCCTATTCTCAACAGCCACTTTAAAACACAACAAGGCAGACTGGATAATACCAGGTTCCTGTGAACAGACGCCCTCTTTCTGGAGTTACTTTGAGTTTAGAAATCGTTACTTCACATACGCGCTCACTTTGGAACCGTAGAACTTCCTAATGCAGACCTGAAGGTAACCTTCATGGTAGGATTATGTTGGTATGTTAGTGTTGGTAAACCAATCTGTATATCTTGCAAACACACTCTTTCAAAATGCCAACTTAAAACTCACCAAGATAGTTCAATGTTGAACCGCCTATAACATTCCAATAAACAGTAAAGATGCTGGTTTCAGTAGACGGTATGTAATCTATATAGTATAATTTATTCACCGTTATGTTTCCTCTCCTCAAATGCATTGAAATCTGAATGGAAATCTGAAATCTGGACCACATAAACGGCTAGAACTGCTGAACCACATTTTTGCAGTGTCCAAAATACCACCAATACATCCACTTTTCCCAGATCTCCCCAGTGGGACTCTCCAGCTTATTCTGGAGGATCCCATCGCGTTCCCAGGCCAGAAGCGGCATATTAAGTTTGACCAGTGAGTTAAAGTTTTGACTTGGGGTCTTCTCCCATTGGGACATTCCCAGAAAACTTCTGAAAGATGACATGTTTTGGCCATGATCCATATCTCAAGACCGTATGAGGTATGGTGAGGGAACGTAGGCCAATAAATCAAGACAATCGATTCTTTGCTCAGCTTGTTCTTCAGTGTCACAGACCGCATCAGACAAGAGCCCAAACTGTCTGCAACTCTACTCAGTCATCACTCAACAACAAGACACTTAGACTCTCCATCTTGAGGTAGAGACTAACTCGAATAGAGAATCACGCCAATCTAACACCGTGGCCTCAGACTTACACCCATCAGGTTACACTAGAGGTGCAGAGTATTAGGAATGTTACTGTTGAGTCTTGCTTCCTATTACTCACTCACCACTCTCGTTCTTCCATCCTCATAATGTCTACACCACTCTCCCTGAACTTCCTCTGTCACTGAGATCTTCATGAGGTGAAAGTTCATCCAAGAGGCCAGATACGTTACTGGAAAGCCGCCATGCCTGAAGGTAAGACTGAGACTCTGGTGCAGGCAACAATTACAGACACACAGCATGAAAAGAGTAGTTTATTTGTTAATAGGTCTTGAACAGGTGGAAAGAGACCAGCGGGGAGGATCAGCTAATGTTCACGCTTTAATGGAAGGTACGTGGTTACATTTGAACTGATTTTGCAGGTGAGGAGATGGCGGTGCGGTTCTTACGGTACAAAGAGTGAGGACCTGGACGAAGGAGGAGGTAAGTGAGTTCTCTAAGATTGAGTTCAGTGGAGAGGTGAGAATGTGAACTGGTTGGTTGTTTTCGTGTTTTAGATCCTAGCCAGTGGTGATGATGGTGAACTTTGGACTGGAAGGAGGAGCATAATGGTGAATACTCAGCGGTGAGAAAAGTGTTTACTCTTTATTTTGATTCCTATGAATGATATGTTCTCCGTTTGCTGTAAACATGTGAAAGCAAAGTCAAATTTCTTGTTTGCGAACACAGTTTTGGCCTTTTAAAGATTTTTTTTTTCTCTCTCTCTTGTCTGATGAATGCCAGAACCTATCATCTTGTGTTTCCCAATAGATTACTGGCTAAATTATTAATAGCTGTGAAGATGTTGCTGGTTACAAGTTCTCTTTCTTCTGACTTTGCTTTGCTAACCTTGACTCCTGCATCCTGAGAATAAGCAACAAAAGGAGCAGATATGAATGTATCTATTGTCTTTACGGGTCTCCAGCTCAACACAGACATGAAGACGTATCTTTAGTCACCGTCTTTGATATTCCTCAGCCATTCCTCCTCTTAATGTTCTGACTGTAATTTTTTTTTAAAGGCACCTTTGTTGATGAAGAACCTTTCTGTTATCACAGCTGATGCGAGACTGAGAGCGACGCAGTTTGACATAACACACATCAAATATCTGATTTATCGTTGTTATTCAGAGCCGTGTGGTTTGATTAACAGTTTTTTAAGAGCTCTGATTGGCTGTTCACAGCAAGACAGAGGTGGACGATTGGGCGTCTGAAGGGTTTGTGGGGCGTCTTTGACTTATGTTTGGACGAGTTGGACTGGACCAGTGGAAAAATATGTGATCTATTTATAAAGGCCCATTTAAGTGAAATGGGTCATCTGTGGCCAGCACAAGAACACAGTCCACATGTCGACATCCATAACGAATACTTCTGTTGACATAACGCCACACAAAAAAAGTCAAGTTTTATCACAGATTGTCCCAGAGATTTTCCTTTACGTTTTTATTTTCGCATCCATTCTCCCTTTAGTCTGCTTGGACTAGTTTGGACTTTTTCTTGAACCTTTTCCATATTTTGGCCCATTACAACCGCAAACCTCCACATATTTTAATGGGATTTTAGCAGATGGGCTGACTCAAAGGAGTGTTTGACTGTAATGTTGAACAAAAACAACTTCTTGTTTTCAAGTGTGAAAACAAACACCTGAAAAGTGTGGCATGCAGTTGTATTCCACTCCATTCGTAAATCAAATCGAAAGCAACCAGTTTCCTTCACCAGTCACATTATTTACTTTATACCCAGTTTGCGGTTTTCAAGAAAGCATATGAGGGGCGCAGCAAATATGTAAATGTTAAATTTTATAATCTGCAGTCCTTGTAAAGCAAAGCTGCTTTGACTTTATTAGTAATCTGATGTTAAGATGCTCTCAGGAAGGAGATATTTTGCTTTTTTTCTGCTTTAATATTTAATATGTCAGTAGTTTCACAGACATGACGAGGAGTTCACCCTTTCAAATAACAAAGGCCAGTAAATAAAAGTGGGTTCATGTCGTCGCTTTAAGTGTTTCACATTAAACTTGCAAACTATAGTGAAAGAAATTGAAGTAGCGCTCCACAACACCGAGAAACCAAAACGCTGGCGCTAAGTGCCGACCCAGAGCAGTCGGTCGGCCGTTGATTTCACAAGCTGTTAAAGGCCTGATTTAAGCTCACCTGGAATTAAACGCAGAGCCTGACAGGATGTTTTCACAGCTTTTCGCCACACCGACCATGTTCTTCACGTGATGCGGAACCGACACATCTCTCACAGAAGACTTTGATGGATTTTTTTTTTCTTTTTCTTTTTCTTGCTGCCACACACAGTCACCACTTCAGAGCAAAATTTCTGCTTTGTGCTACACTTAATTTCTAACTGGAGGGATCCGGGCTATTGTTTTGAACGTCTTAACTGCATGCAGAGGTGGTAAAACAGCGCCATCCTGAGGAGAATAATATGAGCTGTGTTGGTATTTAAGGTGATGCCAATTTTTTGCTGCTTGTTTTTGTCTTCTGTTAAGTGTACCGTTATGTTAAATTATAATATGATGTGTCATTTCCTGTGAGAAGCTCATGTTTCTCTCGCCCTTATGATCACACTTTGCTCAGAACAAAATGGTGCTACAACAGTCTAACACTAATATGCATGAGTCAGAGTAGTAGTATATCTTAATACACATTTTATATTTGACAAAGTAGCAACAAAAAAAAAAATCATATTTGTCACTCGTGGCTATTAATGGGTGGCTTCACTTTGCTTGAAGAAGATGCGCTCTCTCAAATTTCATCCAAAAATGACAATGACTCCATTTTCTTACAATCATCTTTTTGAAACTTGGAAGAGTTTCCGCAACCAGCAGGTTGGTCAATTCATGAATTGATAGCAATGAATAAAAAAAAAAAACCCCAAAAAACAAAGCAAAAACGAAAAAGAAAGAGAAAAGATTGAAGGAGCACAGCACAGCCTTTTGTCAGCAGAAGTTTCCAGGACGGTCCAAATTTGGACTTCCTTTGTGAAATCGCACCATTTATATCGAACAGAATAGAAATGGAAATGTTCTTAATTGTCCCTCAGCGAGGGAATAAATAAATCTAATGGATTTGAATCAAGCTAAACAGAAATGTTATTGTCCGTGATGCATAATGAGGCTGGAAAAGAAAAAAACTACAGAGAAAAACAAAGAGAAAATGAAAGGTGTCATGAGTTAAAGATGTAACCAAGACGACGGGAAACCAGGAAACCCAAGCCTCTGAAACCACGAGGAGAATCCTACTTCATCAAAACAATTGAACTGATGTGAAACTGAAGATCAGGAAGAACCAAAGCAGAAAGAAAAAAATCTAACATTTTATCTAGAAACAAACATTTACCGTCTACTATTGTTCATTCAGGTTTTTGGACACTTATTACCCTCTCACAACATTTTGTTGACTTCCAACAGCAAGTGGTTGTGCTTCAGCTCAAACCCTCTGTCGCACTACAGGCACAACAAATGAATTTTTTTAGATTTTAATTCATAAAAAGGTTGAAAATCATGCGTCGTTTTCCTTCAGCTCAGCCCCACTTTGTGTTGGTTTGTCACTTAAAATCTCGAGAAAGTACGTTGGCGTTTGTGGTGTCAATGTGACGACGGGAAACCAGGAAACCTTGAAAGAAACTTTGAAAGGAACGCTACGCAAGGCCTTGTATTTTTATTTTTATATTTTTTTGTTTTTTTTAACAGATCAACGCTGATAGGAAAAACAAGCCTCACATCTGCTGGCCTGGTTTAAGCCGTGAAACCACAAGTAGATCTTCTGTAGCTGTTGCTTGCAAAGGTGTGAACAGTCTCCCTTCAGGATGGGACACTGCAATCAACCTCGTCACGCCAAGTCAGTTCGCAACCACTCCAACTATGAGATATAAGGCGGGTAAATTGCATGTGCAATACATTTTCTTTAGACTTTATTGTACATTTCTGGCAACTTTAATCGTTTCTAGCATTAAAATAAAGCTTGTGGTGTCAACCTTGGTGCCCTGAGAGCGCTTGCTCTGCTCTGCTTCATTTTAAGGTCTAAAAAGTTCATGTTGATGCCTCCTAGAAGATGCTTTAAGCTGTGAAACCACAGCTTAAAGCCCTCTACCTCTTTAAGACACCAGAGGAAGCGTGCACTGTAAAAAAAAAAAAAACAAGCACCGCTGCACACGTACATGGCGAGACAGGAAATAACCTCAATGTTGGAAAGTTCTGCTCAAAGCGATGAGGACAATGAAGAAGATGGCCTCGCTGCTGAGCGTCTGTGCGTTTCTGCTCTGCTGCGCCGCCGCCACCGCCTCCCAAGGTTTGAGATATTAGACTTTTTAATGAGAATTTAAAGGAGCGGGTCAGATGACGTGCAATTGTGTTTTTATTTCTCTAACTTCATGCTTTTATCTGCAGATCTTTGCTCTGATGCGTCTCTAAAACAGCACAATTTTCCAAATTTGGCTTGAAGAAACCATCAAAACCCAACTGAACTGTAACTTTAAAAAAAAGACAATCATTGAATTGCCTTGGTGACATTTTAAACGAAAAACAAAAACTGATTTTTTTTTGTTTTTTATTTGAACAATTAAATGGTTACGTAATTAAACGCTTTTAGTTCACAAACCTGAATAAGACGTTTCCTGTGAGTTGAAGTGGCCTCCAGGTGTTGAGATCAAAACAGTTATTATTTTTTTCTCAATTTATTTCAAGACTATCATATTCTGATGGTTCTACGCGTATGTTTAAGCTTCTATGTGAAATTTGATCCCTGGCAGTGCAACAGATTCATCTTTTTCTTAAAATACAATCCAGAGTTTTTGTGGGGGAAATAAATGAAAACATGAGCAATAATTTCACTTTTTTTTCCCACCACCTTTACTGTCTTTTATATTCTGCAAAATTTTACTGAGACGCACACAAATCAGATAGGATGCAAATTTGAAGCCAGAATAGTGCAGCGACCGCAGTTCAAAAGAGTCCACCGCCCTTACCATAACTCTAGACTTTTATCTCAGATCATTTGAATCTTCCTCGCTGTCTTTTGTCGAATCTCACATATTGCTTTTCGTCTTCAGCATGAACTTTTTACAATTTCATCCACTTTGGAAAACAGGAAAAAAATTCAAATGCCATCTGTAAATAAGGGCTTTTTACCTACTTTCAAATGCTGTGACTTTGAATGTAGGTGGATTTTATTTCACATCAAATGGATGTAGTTTTTGGTAGAATCAGTGAAGGGGAGGAGAGTCGGATCACGTCAGCGTTTTGTTTTTCGGACTTGGTTGGCTGTGATGTGATTGAAACCTTCTCTTACTTTCCTTGCTCTATCTGGTTCAAAGGATGCAGCCATTTTGTTACAACAAGCTAAAGCGTCTTTGTTTCTCTAAGATATAAACTAAAGTCTACTGATCAACTGACTGCTGTTCTTCTGATCCAAAGGTTGTGACCAGTTTGCTGCAGTGGGTGGAAGCTTCGTTGTTCCTCTGGGACACCAACTACAACCTGCTGACACTCTGAAGTGGAAGTTAAATGGCAGCATAATATTCCATAAAAAAACAGTAAGGGTAATTGTTGGGGAAAATTATGATATTAATCAAGATGGCTCCCTGAAACTAACAAATTTGAAGAAGGACCAAGCAGGACTTTACACTGGTGAGGTTTTTGATCGAAGTGGAAAAGGACAGGCCCAAAGGAGCACAAACCTATGTGTACTGGGTAGGTACAAAACTGGTTGCATATTCCTCATTGAGTCAACAATAACCTCTATTTGCAATTTTTCATCGTCTAGTTATTAAAGAATGTTAACTTCTCATTGGTTCATGTAACTGTGATTCCTGAAGCTGTCAAACATGCGCTGCTGACTGTATTATTTGTACAAGGTCACTGTTCTTAATGTGTCATGTTTGAACCCACTCAGACCCCGTGAAGAAGCCCACATTAAATATAACCTGTATGGCCTCAGAGGTCCTTTTTACCTGCAGTCATGATCCGGTGAGGAGAATTTTTTTGTCTATTATTTTAAAATAAAGCCAACAGGATAGAACAATATGGAGATCTTTCAGGTCTTTTTTGCATAACCTTAGAGAGCTTTAATAATCCAATCAGATATTAATAGAAAATAACTATCAATAATGCAGTAAATATAACATCTTGAGACATTTTTACAATTTGATGTTTCCAAGGGACAAGAAAAATGAAATAATAGATTAAAATACAAATAACATATCTTCCTGATTGTTATTCTTTGTGACTTTCTCATCTTTGTTTAAAAAAAAAAAAAACGTTTTCATTATTCTTTTTTATCAGCAACCTGATGGTTCAAAACAATATGACGCCATACATTACAAATGGTTCCAGTACGAAAACTTGATCAGCAATGCAACAGAAATCTCTATAAAAAGAAAAGTTGCAGAAACTAAAAACCTGCTTGTTTCCTGTGAAGTCGGCAACAGAGTCAGTTCTGCAAAAAGTGACTCTTTGACTCAGACCTGCATTGGTAAGAATATCACAGCCAGTTGTCACTGCAGCATTTATGAGAAACCAGTAACACATTATTTTGAAGTAAATTAAACCTAAATTAATCTTCCATCCTGTGCTTGATGCATCAAAGCTAAATGGATTTTCCTATTCGATGTTGTGAAATGAAGCTAATAAAGAACTCTGGAGGTTTCAACATGTGCAGAACATCGGAAGCTTGTTAAAATTTTTCATCAATCTAAAATGTTTTTGATCTAATTACATTAGAACCTGTGAAAAAGCCTGAAACAAATGGAACATGTAAAAATTCAGAAGTCATCCTTACCTGCCTTGCAGCTCAGGTGAGATTTCTTTTTTTTTTTTTTTAAGCAACTTTGGAGCCTTTTTGTGTAACTTTAGAAACTTTTGTTTGGCTTCAAATTCTCAGGAGTCATCTGTGATGTAAATTAACGTTTTCCACTGCTAAATGCAAATATCCGTTTTACACCCTGAAGTTATTTCTTCTCATTTAGTTCAAGCTGCAGTTCTCCTGAACTGTTTTCCTCTATTTTCCCTGTCCAGCCTGAACCCCACTTGTCCTCCTGATGATCTTTTAACCACGTTTTGACCTCGTTCTCCTGCAGCAGCCTGATGACGCCAAGTACAAGTGGCTCCAGGATGGCGAAGTCATCGTCAACGAAACTAAAATGACTCTGACAATAAAGTCTGCAGAAAGCAGAGACATGAATTTCTCCTGTGAAGTTTACAACAAGGCCAGTTCTGAAAAAAGTGGCTCTTTTAGTCATCGCTGTGCTGTCTCTAGTAAGTATACAGCATTTATTACATTATAAATGTAGAATGTGGCTCAGCTAATAGCCTTTTCTGCATCTATAAATTGGAATATTCACAATAATAAACTGTATGTTATAATAAAATGAAGTGTGTGTTTCTAATTTCATACTGTGACTTTTATTTAAGCTTTTCCAGGCCTCCCAGAGGAGCTGTTTGGAGTTAGCATCTGGATTTTTATTGGTGGAGGAGCAGGTGAGTGAAATGAACCTCAACAGAAGTAAACTTGTATAAATCATATAATTTTATACATGCATCTCTGATTTTTTTGTATGTTTTCATCGTTTTTAGGTCTTTTAGTTCTGATCATCATCATCATCATCATTGTGTGTTGTGTTCAGTGTAAGAAGAAAAGAGGGAAGAACGGTAAAGTGTTTACTCCACTTCAGTTTTAGTTGTTTGAATTAAAAGTTAAAACTCTCTCAATTAATGCAGACTTCTTAAAATCACCACTGCTTCCTATTAATTTCTGAAATAAAATCTCTGGAGTGCCCCAGGGCTTGCTGTTAGGCCCACTTTCATTGTATGGTCTTAGTAATTGGAAAATTAAACAAAAAATATTAATTTTTGCATTTTTATTTAGACTTTTAACAAGAAATTTTTAAATGTAACAATTGAAGCCATTAGGTCTGTTTTTTTTTTAACTATGATTAATTGTTATTTCAAAAAAAAAGTTACAATAAGTCCAACCAACAACAAATGAAAAGTCTGTTTAGACTTACGGCTAATAAAATAAAGTTAATAATATAAAAATGAATAAAGTTTGTGGGAGTTCAATAACAGTAAATCAAGTTGGAAAATAATATATAGGTTTATATTCATGAAAACAAATGTTGCGAGTATGAAAGTTAACAACATATTTGCCTCACTGAATGGTTATCCTTGAAAATCCTGGCTAAACATTACATCTACCTTCTGGTTGGACCAATAAAAGTTGATCAAATCATTAAAATTCATTTTGTCAGAACTAGAAAATAAAAACTCTGCTCTACTTCACACTTAAGTTTGATTTGTTTTTAAATGTGCTTCCTTTAATTAACACCTGCTGCTGTTTTCTGAACAGAAGAGGCGGAGCTTGAGTACCGAGCAGGACAGTCTTCATCATCAGAGTATTGCACTCATTGATCGTCCTCCTCTTCATCACCATCGTCACCTGCAGCAGCTGGCAGAGCCTCTGAAGCTGCAGCTCTTTACAAACACTTTCCTAATATTTTATGGAGTTACTTTTTCATCTGTATGACTTTTTTCAAGCTTTTCCTGTAGTTTTGACCCGTTCCTCCTGACAGAGCTGGTGAAACAATGACTAATTCAAAGATAACTTTAAAATTCTCTCTTATTTTTCTGGCATTTAGCGAAGTGGAAAGTATGTATATATATATATATATATATATATATATATATATGTATATGTATATTCTGTGAAGACCCCAGCTTCTTTAGCAGTGGCATTTGTAGCTTGTTGTAATGAACAGACAACAAGCTACATTATCATTTTTTTAAGTCATAACATTTTTGTGTCAGAAATATTTTTAATTCATTGAAGGCAATGTTATAAGTTTTTGTGGATTTTCTTTTTCTTTCTTACCTACAAATATCAAACTTAGTGTAAATAATCCCTTTGTGTGTAAATCCCTCCATGTAAAATATTGAGTTTTTATTCATAATTATTCAAACTAGTTTCATGACGAATTGAGGTCTGTGTTTTTTTTTTTGTTTGTTTTTTTTTAAGGTTTATTGGCTCTAGTGGCCTTTATTTGCTAGTTAATTGACAGGAAAGTTGGTAATGAGAAAGACATCCCGCAAAGGTCACCAGGCTGGGAATCGAACCTGCGGCGGCTGCGGCGAGGACTGAGGTCTCCATATATGGGCCACCACAGCACACCTGTGTTTTTTTTTTTTTCTTCTTTTGGCAAATTTTGTTATTGCCTTGTGTTGTGTCGCAATAAATAAAACCAAAAGTAAACTTGTAATTCCCTTAAATGCTGTCAAAAAACCCTCCAACTCAGTGCATTTAAGAAACATATGACAGTGCTACCATTTTGATATACGTAGCTAGAGAGCAGCAAAGTCTTTTGATATTTTGTAGACTTTATTCAGTTCACTACGTGTTTTGAAAGTTCAGAAGGTTTAAGAAACAGAACCAGTGCTGACTAGGAGGTTTAGGTTCTGGCTAAATAACATGATTTTCTGTGAAAAGCAGAAGCAGAACTCCAGAGGATTGCTACTGAGATAGAAAAAAAAAATGCTGTTTGCAGTGCTTTTTTCTGACCAGTGACCAGTTTTATATTTTACAAAACGACAGTGTCAGAGATCCTTCCTCTCTGCGGCTGATGACTCTGTAACCATCACCACTCCTGTTAAACTCTATAAGTTGCTTACATCCTTGGCATTATTAGCAGTTTTTTATCTTCTAGGAAATAGTCTGGTTATTTTTGCACCAATTTCTTTGTCACTTGCACATTGCGGATGATCAGTTTTCAGACGTGAAAACCACAAAACTTTTCACCTGAGAACATTTCCGCTTTTTTTCAATGTTTATCCTACAGTTAAATTGGCTTTTCTTTTCCGAAACCTTAATCGAATTGCAACCACTAAGTGGTTAATGAGGAGGATTATTAAAATGTTTTTCGGTTTAATCTTTTGCGCCGAGGGAAGAATTTATGTCGCCCCACAGGAAGTGGTTAGAAACATGTAATGGAAATAGACCTAACATCGTGTTTTGACTTTTCCAATGAGACCTGAGTGCAGAATGACAGTAGTTGCAAATAAACAGACTTACCTTTCTGGCAAATATATCTTGTTGAGAAGATGATCTCATTATTAACGCTCATGGACTGTAATTTTTGTGTCGTTCTGTCTGTTCTTACTGCTCTCAAATTGTGGCTTTGAGGACCACTTCCGCTAAAACCTAGAGCTCGCGCATATAGATTGTTGCGGCAGGAAATATTCTTGATGATGGCAAGTTCTTTTCAGTCAAATGTGAGGAGGACAATGATGAAGATGGCATCGGACTCTGTGGTGTGTGTGTTTCTGCTCTGCTGCTCCACCGTCGCCCCACAAGGTACTGGTCTGTTCCATAAATCCCTGTACAATGGTGATACGAGTGGACCTGAAGTACAGTTTTTATATTAAGTAATTAATATATTGTCTTATGTTTGTATTTCTAGAATTTTAATTGAAATCTAGTCCAACTTTTACCACCATATAGAACTGATTGCTATGAGTTATTGGTAAACTGTGAGGCGAGGCGCCATCTATAAATGTCCATCTTCTCTTGACCC
>CAEGAE010009904.1:0-18099 GCA_903067095.1 Girardinus metallicus
GACTTTATGTTGTTTTTTGTTTTAAATAATATTTCTTTTGTTTCTTGAGAGGCATTTGTCTGTAAAACTGAGTAAAAATATTACTAATAGGGTAATTAAAAAACATTTTTATTTATTTTTGTCAGGTGATAATGACAAAGTTCTGGGTCAGGTCCATTAAAAATGTAATTTTCAAAAAAAAAAGTGTTGCAACTGGGAGCCTGCACCTTGGCATCTTTAAATTTCCAAAACATTATTTGTCATATTTTACGGAGCCCTCGATGGGACATTGGGAATGTTTTTTCTTTTGCGTTCCCTCGCAATAATCTATTGATCAGTTCATGTGGCATAATTGAATACTGTAAGCCCTTCTTACGGTGGCCGCCGTACTTTCTGCTTTAATACAAGGTTATAAGGTTTTTCCATGAATGTTGATATCTCCTTGTGAAACATCTGACGTTTTAAATCTTTTTATTTAGTATAGAAAAGCACAACAAACCTATGATATAAATAGAAACTTTCCGTAAGTAGGAAAGAAATAAAAATACATCCAAACTATTTGGGCTATTTCTGAGTTATTATCGCGGGTAATAAGTCATCTGACAGTTTGATTGTGTCTCTGTTGTGTTCGTAGTCTGAATGGTTTGAAGGGCTGCTTTCAGTGCCGTTTCATCTTAGCCATAACAGACATTTAAACATGCAGTAAATAAATCAATTTTCAATCAGTTTTTGGCACCAAAGAGTTAATAATAATAAACACGTTTTCACTGAGGTTCTGTAAGAGCCATATGAATGAAATGAGTAATTACCAATACAAAGCAATACATACCAGTATGTATTGCTTTTTTAGATTTTTTGAATTGTTACAACTCAAAAATGAAAAGAAAGCAAATTTCGGTTGAGCAATGTTTTCTTTTTTTTTTTTTTTTTTGGTTTATCTTTTTAACAGTACTGTATTTTCCGGACCATGAGCAGCTACTTTTTTCCCACAGGAAGTGAATTATTGAAAGTTAAAATTGGAAATCAAGGATCATTTGAACCTCCCGTTTTATCTTGTGCACTAATTTCCAGTCTTGTTTCAGATCACTTCACTTCCTGAGATTCTTTCCTACGTCAGCCTCTGTTACACCCTCATGTCAACAACCTGTCTCTCAGGTTGTTTTTCTGTGTGGTGTCCCTTTGCCAGTTCATCTTCATCCCTTGTGTTAAGCATTCCAACCGTAACCTAAGTTTTATATTTTTGACCCAGTTTGTGATTTGGACTTGCAGAGGCTGGTCCAACCTCAGCTTCCATTGGATTTTTGTGTGCTGTATTAAAGGATTATGCCACTGTGTTGAGTCATTTGCATTAGAGTCATGTTTTCTTGTTCTTTATAACATATGTGTTTAAGGCATGAAAGTCCACCAACATTCGTTTATAAAGTTTTATTAATCGGGATATGTAAAATTATATGAACACCATCTGATCTTTACAAGCTTCTAAAATGATTCAAATCTAATCTTTTGTACAAAAACACATGGATTACGTACTGTTAAGTAAACAACGATACAGGAAAACGGTAAAAATCACTTGTGGAAAAATGAAGTATGTGTCACGAGGTTTTGTAGAATCACCTTCACTGCTACGGAGGAGTTTTTGTCTACTGAACAATTCATAAGTTCATCAAAGTTTGAAAATATTTATATATGCAAACTCATAAGGTCCTCTATAAAACTGTCCAATTGACTTGACATTTGGACTTTGACCATCCGCAGTTGAATGACTCAAGTTTCAGGTGGCTCCACATTCAACTTTAAATGGAGTGAAATGTATGTTACCTTCATCAAGCAAATGTTTTCATATACATTCAGTAGCAAGAAGGACATTGTTTCTGAAATCTTGTTGGCCTCTCAGATGTTGCCGTCGCATTCTAAACTCCGCTGGGGTTTGGTAAACCTAAATATTTAAATTGAAACATTGTTTGGCTTTGCAGAGATTAAATAATTAATGACTTAAGAAAACCAAGATTTGTGCCTTTTTACAGTTTTTAAGTTAATTCTTCCTTCCTTTATATGTATTATTTATCTGATATTGACAGAACAAATGCTGACTCTTACAAACCAAATACTGCAGAACAAATGACAACAAGCCCAAGTCTGGACTGACAGCTTCCATGCATACCCAACCTGCTATCTTGCTGTTGTGCATCAGTTCCAATAGTGTCAGCATTGATGCACAGTGGTCCATGACTATCAGCCACAGGACAAACAAAATTAATTAAAGTGCCATCATAACTGATACCTCGCTGTCTCCTGGTGCAGAGAGGTAGAAAAGGTTTCAGGAGATGATGTGCTGTCCTGTGAGCTGAAATCAACTACTCTAATATGCAGCCTCCTAATCATGCACACGGAATAATCAAACTTTCCAAGGCTGAATTTAATGTTTAATTCTTAAATTATATGTTTTAGTCCGAGACTGACTAAATAATCTGCAAGAGCGTTATTGGATAATATGAAAATCTGTTATTGTTCCACTGATTGCAGAGAGCCGATTCTAGAAAATATTGTTGAAACGCAGATAAAAAGCCAGAGACTAAATGAAGGGTTTGTGTGTGTGCACTGTCCATCAGACTAAACCGAGCCTTTGTCAGTTCACAACTGACCAGTGTAAAAAAATCATTACGTCTTCAATTCCAGTCACGTCATCAAAAAGCATTCAGCAGCAGTCATCATTGCAGCCGAACACACCCAGTGCCTGGCTATCGCCTAAATGGACAAGAGAAAGGGAAAGGGATGGACAGATTGGAAAAAGAAAGAGTGGTATAGGCAAAACAACAAGCTCACTTTATATCAGCACCAAGATTACAACTGCTGAAGGCTGAGGTGCAAAGAGTTGTGGGTAATTGTCATGTTTTTCATTAGCGTTTAGATGAGGATCTGGAGATGAGGGAGGAAATGGCCTCATCATCATCGCTCTGTGACTGTGTGTGTTTGTGGAGCCAGGCCTGAACGTCGGCAGATCACACCCTTGATCACAGCTGTCCTCGCTCAATACAAAGGGAACAAATTGTTCCTACTCTCTCTTCAACGGGCGACTTGCTATATTCCACTATTACCTTGCAACACTGAAAGAGACAAGCCGGCGTAAATGACGAGCCAGAAGATTGCAGGAAGAACACGAGATCGAGGGGAAAGAGGGAACAGAACATGATGGTGGGGCGGGTGGTTTTAGGGCTTAGCTGTGTGGGAGTGGAAGGCCAGAAATAAGACAGGAGATGAGGAAAGAAAATGAAAAGAAATGTCTGCCAAAATTGTGATGAGATACCACAATTGCACGGCTGGGATGAGGACGGGAAATTAGAGCAGAGGAAATTTGAAAAGACGCACAGATAGGAAAAAGGGGGAGGGAGGGAGGAGTCAGGTGGTGCGGGAGGGGGCCTTGTGAGGCATGCTGTACTGAAAGACGTATTAAGGTGTTGTTTTTAACTTTATAGGACACACAGTCCAACCCACAAGACATGCTCGTTATTAATTTTGCCTAAGATTAATACTGCACTCCTCTGATGTAGTGTCATCACACTGTAGGTGGATTTACCTTGTGCTCAAATGAGCAGCAAGGACTTTGCCACCATGCATAAACTCCTTCATTTTCTCAATTTAAAAAGCTCAAACAAACTTTCACCAAGTCCAAGTGGATTATTCATGCCAGCTTTGACTTGCCAATTAGCTGCTGCAGCAGTATCAAGATGAACATGACCATCCTAGCTTCTCACTGCAGACGGATTACGTGACATGAAGGAAAGACACAGAGTAAGGGAGACAAAAAGAGTCTTTTTGTTATTTTGTTTTGCAGTTTTTCTAGTCACTTTTTTCTAGTCTTTTAGAAAATGTTGCTACTGATGTGTTTTGTCTTTCAGGGTAAATGTTTGGGGTCATCCACGAATAACTTTTTCTTCTTCCAATTTGTGATTCTGGTCATTTATTTGTTAATCACATCACACAGATTACTTTTAAAACATTTGAATAGCACTTGATGTGCTATTTAGATGTGAAGGTCAATCTTCTGGTTTAATGCGTGACCACAGATTATAGATTTATTTAAACAAGCCAACAAGAAATTGTCTAATTTTGAGAGATAATTAACCACAAAGGAAACTTTTGAATTTGTTGCTCAAATGCTCTTTTACAAACACCTTATGAGGGGCTTCAGGCAGCTTTTTGCTGTCCCAGTCTTTTATGACAGGACCAATGAGGAGAGGGGACTGAGGTCAGCCTGCCTCTGTCCTGCCTTTGCTTGGTTTATACTCGGCTCCTGTACATTCCACACAGAAAGTAGATATGTGGAAACTGGCTGGCACTTTTTGCAGCATTTCTACCATATGGACTGTCTCCTCTGAAGTCCATACTCTGCTCGACTCTAGGGGGCAGTGTAAAGTGAGTGTGGAGGTCTTTATGGGAGGAATCATGAATTTGTCTGTCTTTGTGAACCTCCACCAAAAGGAGGTCTTGCTCGTCCGCCAGGTTTTTCCGCACGGAACTGTCAGCATAGTTACAAAATTTCAGAGATGCTGGATGTGGAGAATTCAGTGTTCGCTAAAGGAATGTTGTTGTGTGCACATATCAAGCATAAAACAAGTTTAAACCAGTTAATCCCAGCTAGTTGAGGGAGTGATGACGTCTGGTTTGTGCATCCTGCCAGGCGCAGGATTCAAAAGCGTACCCAACATCTGGAAACCGTTTCTGATGAGAAAACGATCTGAGAGAAGAAATTTAGACATGTTGTACATTTTAAATTGAAAGTATTTGTTTGAGCCAACAACAAGCTTTCTATGCTAAGTCCTGATTATTTTGAATACAATGTTATGAAGAGATTTCCAGCTGTAGTGTATTGTCACTTTAAGCCTCCATGCCAGCTTCATTTCTCACTGCTGTGCATAATATTTCTGTCTCCACAGAAATGTTTGAGGTTAAAGTCAAAATCCTGTCAACAGGAAAATACAACAGGCCCACTGGAACAAAAAAAAATCTCAAGCACGTGAGCTAGTCAAAGTTCTCCTATTTGCTCATAAGTGAGTTATTGATGTGGAAGGTTTACTGTTTCAGACTGATTGTTAGAGTTCTCTCTGTGTCAAATACCTTCCCGTAAATTCTCATGTTTCACGTTTTGCCCAGAGTAGTGATACAGTGCGGATAAAAGTAGGATTTTTCTACAGTATCGTACAGGTAGAATTATTCCTTCATTTGAAAAGGATCAATTGTTAAATTATTCAAATGTTTTTACAGACTGGTACAATTTAGATGAAATAGAAAGGGGATTGGGATCTGATCATGGTTCTCTGGGGGTAACCCTGCTTTCTCAAACATAACAAAAACATGACTGTTGGGTAATTTGGTTACTATAATATTTCCCTCAGGTATGAATGTGTGTGTCCACATTTGCGTCTCTCTGTTGCCCTCTGATGGACTGGCGATATAAAGAATTGAAGCCGTGCACATCTTCTTTCTAAAGATTTAAAATAGTTCAACCATAGTGGAATAAAAGGTAAATGTATTTATTTGTCATCCCACTATTGTTTAGCTATTTAAGTATTTAACTCGTTTAACTAATGCATTTAAATTTGTATAATTTAATATCATTTAAATGACCTATAGACGTATACATCTAAATGTATTTAAATGCATCTTATGACCAATTGCCATTTTCTCTAATATTTTTAGTTTTATAAGGATCCTGCTCCGTCTGTATAGGAGATATATACTTTCAGCCCAGAGGACAGCTTAGGAGGATAAGGCAGCAAACTCTGGACCACAAAAAGGCCTTATCAGCATTTTTTCTCCCCCTATTTTAGCCCTCTTTCTCTCCATCTCCTGATCCCACTGCAGTGTTAGCACAACAGCTTCAGAGGTTACCACTCAATTAAGCTCGGCTCTTCATTTACGGCCATGACAAAGACGACCCTTCTCTTCTGTCTCTCTTCTTCCCCTCTCTCTGGCTCGCTCCTCCAACCAAACTTGTAATTACAGCGTTGGACAGCACGCTCCACAGTGACCCAGCGTAAAATATGACTATCCATTTGGCCCTTATCCCTTCATCGCTGTTCCTCCTCCTCCAATTGGACCGGTGGCTGCTGCTCACCCCCTGCACCATCCCATCACTGCCGGCCATTTCACCCTCGCTTCACCTCACCCCTCTCAGCTGCCACGCGGCGAAGCGTCAGGATGAGGAATATGGCTAAGCACTATCTCCTTGTAATGAATTACATTCTCTTTTAACCCCAGACAGATATCTACTTGAACTTACTGCTGCAAATCATCTGTTTTTCTTTTTTTATCTTCAGTTTCATACTCTGGTCTAAATCCTGATGACCACCTCACTTTAAAACCACATTCACTAAATTAAAATATAGAGTAAGTCTATTCAAAAGTTGCTGGTGCAAGCGTTTGTGTAATGGGCTGATTGATAGGTACAGATTGTGCTGAAAGGGGGTGTAAGGATATACAGTATGTACATGTACAAGTGTGTATATAGAGATAAGCAGAGGTGTAATCTGAGCAGATAGTCTAAAGTTTGGCACCTTGTTGTAAGTAGCATCACTGGGTGATGAACCAGTGTGAAGCAGTTTATCCTTTGACTTCTGCTCTCTTAACAATGGGAGGCAGGGAACATTATACATCAGCTGCCTCATTCTGACTGAATTTAGAAAGTTACAATTTTTGGCTAGATTTACGAAACAATCTTGATTAAGGGCAGCACACACACCCATTCAAGAAATTAGAATATTCCTGAAAAGCCCATTTATTCTCAGAACTTTATTACTATGTAAAAAGCATTATATAGATGGGTGGAAATAGGTGGGTGTTTGAAATCCTTTATTTCTGCTAATTATGATGCTTCTGCTAACAGCTAATTCAAGCATAACATTTAAAAATAATTTTTTTAAAAAGTATTACATCACTACTTTAAAAAAATATATATGTGAGTTAATAAAAAGTATTAAGTTGTTTTTTTCAGAAAGTACATTTAATCAGACAAACAAGACATATATGTTAATTTATTGAATATGACTGTGAAATATGATATGACAAAGATATAATGACAGCAACAACTTCTCTGTTGTTGATAATGTGCATTATTTATGTGAAATCACAAAAGTACTACTATATTTCTTTGGTGGTTAGCTTAAGCTAATGCTTAAGCTAATTAGTTTAACAAATGGAAACACAACACAAATGAGGGTAAAAGATGATTCTGATTAAAACACTAACTTAGTGAAATGAAATGAAATCCTTTTACATCACTTCATGAATTGGGTATTATTTTAAAGTCATGTGACTTTGCACTTGTTTTTATGATGTGAAGCATATTGAGCTGACTTGTTGCTGAAATGTGCTGTGCAATTAAACTTGACTTTTAATCTGAATGTTTGATTTATAACATGATTGAGAAATACAACACCTGATTCACAGAGCTGGCTTTAGCTAAGAAAATCAGATCCTCTTCAACAACAAGAGCAGGTAGACTAAATACAGAACAGACAGAGAGGGAAATGTTTCTATTAAACTGCATGTAGGGAAGCTCCTAAGTAGTAAAGGAATATTTAAATGGGAACAAAAATCTCTTCGATTTTATTTTGTTCAAAGTTTTGTTATCATAACACCGAGCAAGTTATAAATAATGAATAAATTCAATAAAACATTTATGAATTATAACACTATAATCAACAGCAGGTATCAAAAAGTATTATTTGTCTTATTTCTATGCTCTGTCCCAGTTATTTCAGCTGCAGATCTTCTGTACCCCTTGCACTGTTTAGAAGGTTTATCCAAAGGGTTAACTCTGACTTGTCTTTAAACATGATGGCTAAAACGCTACCAGGTTTTGGAAAAAGATTTTTATCACATTCTGAATTCAGCTTTAGATAATCCTCCCCAGTCACACAGCCTTCTTTATGGATCCTTCCATCACCAAAGTCAATAAACCTATTATTTATCCATCCTTTATTGAACAGCCATTATTGTAACAATTTACATATTGTAAATTGTTACAATTTGTAGTTGTTGACAAACACTCTGTAAGGTTTCAATATTGTGAGCGGTGAGTTCTTCACAGTTAAAAACAGAAATGACATCCATCCTATTGAAGTCGGATGCAGAACCGCATGGCTACAGGCAGACGGTCACTAAGGAGACCGGTCTTCTTCCATAAACATACACGAAGGAATGAGCTTTGCCAACACAGCTGTCCACTGGACATCTCGTTCCATATGCCCTTATCAGTGGGGGAGTGGAGGAGCTCCCAGGCCAGCTAATCAATCACAGAGGCCTCCCGGTTTGCAGAGGTCATCCCAGCGCCACAGGGCAGGGTGCAGAGCACAGAGCACCTGGCCAATAAACTCCATTTTAGCTGAGCTCCGCTGCATTAGCTTGCCATAAGCTTCTTTTTAAGTAAACCGGGTGTTTTTGAAAAGAGCATGCCATCTTAAATGCACTGTGACTTTAAATTAAAACAACTTTCCAAACTCAAGGTGTAAACATGTGTTCACCAAGGGGTTAATGAACACCTTTACTTTGCCCTCCATTGAGGATGCACTTGACCCTTCAGTATTCTCTGACGCTGCCATCCCAGGTTTGGTGTGCTCTTTCTCCCTCCAGCCTATAAAAGCATCTTATCTGTGGTTCCCTCCTAGATGAAGCTACTAAATGAGCAACTAGTACCAATAAGGTTTCTCTAGCAGAGAAAGGACTCCTGTTCATTTTTAGTGAACCAGGTTCTATTTCTGCTGGGGGTTTCCTCCTGTTAAAGGATGGTTTTCCTCTCCACATGCTCAGTATGAAGTACTGCTTCAAAGTCAGTAACATGAAGCCAGTGATTGTCACTACATGCTGGTCCAGGAGGAGTGAATGCTGCAAGTCAATGACTCGATGGAATCTAGATGACCTAGTCTGAACTGGTGATATGTAAAAAACTAAACAGACGTGACTTATACTTTAACAAATAAATAAACACTCTCAAAAACCTTTTAGTCTAAGCCCAGGTAAGATTAGACATACCTATGACTGAGGAAAAAGTTGACACTTCCTGTTTGTGAATAAATCCTGTTGTTGAATGAAATCTTTCTCCAACAATAAGTTGACATTCAGGCTCATCTGCCTGCCGCTGCGCTCAGAGTCACTTCCATCTGGCCTAGCAGGCGTAATAGCTCTACTAATCTCCAAATAATAGGAGCCGGACTGGGAATGTCACCGAGGTACAGTGGCCCCATAGTCCCTCAAAATCAATAGTTTATGCCCTTCAGGGGGATCCCTGCTATCCACTGGGATGTCAATACTGTCGATTGGATATTAAAGAACATTTCATCAACATGTGTGACAGCAAAAGCAAGAAAGAATATATGCTCAGGCTCATGAAGGGAGTCCATGGATGTCCAGGCTAGCCTGTGGGTATTTAGGACCCCTGGGGAGCTCATCCCTCAGGACTGTCAGAAGACATTGTGACAAAGTGTTATCCGACATCACCACAGTAATGATATCACCACAGTACTGGGTTATGCTTTAGCAGGAAGCAAGATGAAAGTTCCCTGGGTTTGTTTCATTCTTCACCATGCTTTCTTCTCTACTGTACATTTATTTGTGAAGCGCCTTTATTTGTTTCATTCTTGCAGAAATTTAACTTGACAATACAATCTGATGCACCAGGTCCTATCAGATGTTGAACATTAGATTCAGTCATGTTTTTGTTTTTTGGCAAGGGTAAGTGGGTCAGTATGGTTAGGACCACCATGCAGATCTACAGTTCATTACAACATTTTTCACATTTTATCATATGCCAACCACAAACTTGTGGGGGATTTTATGTAATAGGTCAACACAAAGTAGTGCATAATGAAGCACCTGTATGTAATTTAATATAGTATAAATCTGTGAATGTGTGATAGCCTCAGAGGTTAGTTTGTTAACACCAGACAGACAGAATTAAGGCAACAACTGAAAATTGAAATATTGTAGAAAAACTGCACACTTACAAAGACAAGACAAGGTAATTCAACTAACCTGGCAGAGCAGCCATAGGTCTGCTTCAGAGTGTGGTGAAAACAAAATCCATACAGTGAAATATGGTGGTGGTGGGATCATGCTGTGGGGATGTTTCCTTCAGTAAGGACAGGGGAGCAGGTCAGAGTTCACCTAAACGTAGCATCCCCCTAAACATAGGGAGATGCTGAAAAAAAACTGGATGTTTGCAGTGATCATGACACTGAGACACAGCCACCCTAACATACAGCCAGAATTGCAACCGAAAGATTTAGATCATGCATTAGAATGGTCCAGTCAAAGTCCAGATATAAATCCAGTTGAGAGTCTGTGACAACGCTGGAAAATTGCTTTAGCATGTTGAAATCTGAAATCAAGCAAACAAAAAAACAACTTACAGGAGTGAAGAAACATAATGACGGCCTGATGGAACAATATGTTGATAATCAGTAGCTGACTTTATGTTTGTACTTTATGTTTGTACTACCTGATACACGTAGTATGAGAAGCAAACATTGCAATGATCATTTCCAGGTTAATGATCAGTAAAATCTCTAACCTTGTGATTAAGCATACCTATGTAATGGCGCCATCTTTGTCAAGTGCCTGAAGAACAGTCTAGAAACTGGCTGACTTCCACATTCTACCAGCAATTTGCTGTGACTGCAACTTTTCCTTACAGAAAATAATGCAATGTCTGTGTCAGTGAAGAGGCAAAAAAGACCTGCATCAGTATTTTGCTTGTTTGTGCCCAGTGGAGGCCACAGGATGCCCAGCGTTCCCACTGTGTCCGCTGCCTTTGTGCCCTGCTGCCCTCCTGCCCAGCCACCACCATCTGTTTCCCTGGCACAGCCCTCTGCAGCCCATGCAGGGCAAGCCCTGACTCTGATAGCCTCACACCACATCACAAGAGGGAGGAAGTGTGTGTTTGCTTGTGTGACCGTCCACACATGTGTCCAAACAAACAACGCACAGACAAAATGAGAGAGGAGCACGGGACAAAAATGAAACACTGTAAAGGAGATAACTGAAATGATAATACAAAGTACATCAGTAACAGTTGTTCTAGAGTTAGACCAAGTCACTACATAACTTATTGCTTTATTCATAGACATGTTCAGTTAATTAGAATATTACTGAAAAGCCCATTTATTGTAGGAATTTTATCACTAAGTTCCTTCAGAAACTTCCACTTACAGTAAATAAAAACATTACATTTTAAATTAGAATATTACATTAGCTCAATAAACTATAAAACTGCTTTTAAAAACAGAAATGAGGGCTAAAGTAAAAAGTATTTCTAATACCTGCTTCAAGGTTATTTTCAAAAGGTATTTTTAATCTGACAAACGAGACTCAACGAGACAAATGTTCTAATGTATTAAATATGACATTCTGGTCAGGCTAGTGTTACATCCAAAGTACGTTTTGAAAATAACCTCGAAGCAGATACTAAACATGAATTTCCCTAAGACACATTTCTGTATTAAAATGTTTTGTAAAGTAATATTCTAATTCTAAATGTGTTTTTATTAACTGTAAGTCAAAATTACCAGAAAGGGAGGCTTGAAATTATCCATTTGTGTGGAATTATTCTGGATAATGTTTCACTTAGTGAACTCAGGTAGTGAAATAAATGAACTGACTGAGTGTGTTTGTTACAAAGAACTAATGTTCAAACACTTTGTGACTGAAGTTGACAAAGAGGCTTAAAACTTTCCGTTTTCAGTGATGTGTTGATTATGGCACAACTGCCATAATTATTATTATTGTACATAGTTGAATTAATACAACTAGTTTATGTACATAGCACCAATTCATAACAAAATGATGCATCACCAGCTGACATTTGCAGAGGTAATCTAAATAAAACTCTGGGTGCAGGAGTGTGTATGCAGCCCAGCATGCACTGCTTTGATGTGAGTGTGTGTCTGGAGGGAGCACCAGCTCTGAAGAATGGTGCTGAGGCCACTGAACTCATTTTCCTTTCCCCTGCTACAACCCTTGACCTTTGACCTTCTGGGTCAGAATTCTCCCCCTTTCTTCTGTCTCCATCTATCAGGCGCTCAATTCCAAATGGGGGGCAGCATCTTTTGCAACAAACCCGCCTCTCATGTCTGGCCTCTTTTGTTTTAACCTCTTTAGCCATCACTCCTGGTTGGGAGGGGGTCGCGATTTGGTTTATGGCCCTGGTGGTTTGTGGGTATTGGTGAGAGGAGGTGGGGGGGGGGGAGTCGGGGCTACAAATCTCCGACTAGCACCTTAAGCTGTCAGCGTTGCCCTGGGGGCCTTCAGGCGTCAGCCAGCACGGTCACCTTGGATTGGTGGACGAATTAGATGAAGACACACATGCAAACACACACGCATGCACACCCACCCCCCCACACACACACCAGCTGCACATACCACTGCAAGACAGTAAACAGAGAAGATCTTGCCATTGCAGGTTTAAATTCCAACCTCTGCAAACACAGACATGCATCCACATCAACAGGCAAGCAAACAATCACCCGTTTCCTCTCTCTCTTTCACACATATCCTCTCACACACAATGCAATGAAACACACATCTTCTCTGTCTCTAAGAAATGTGATTAATATTCCAGAGGAGCAGAGGAAGGCTGGCATCTGTTTGCTCTGATTGCTGCAGATCTCCCAGAACCTCTCTGTTCTCAGTATGCTTTCAGCTGTGTGGAGTTGTGACTGTGATTATCAACATGATTACGTCATGTTTGCCAGTGAAATGGTTCCTTCACCTCCCGGTTGCGTCTGCCCATCATCACCCTGCTGTGCTCAGAAGCTCCCCGCGGTGGGACACCACAGTGAGGTGTCCATCAACAGGGCGGAGTTGAGTAAAATGTACTGGTTTAGTGATGGAGGTGAAGATGGAGAGGGAAGGTGTCAGAGTGTCAGTGGGCTGGTCCAACGGCCCTCGCTGG
Source organism: Girardinus metallicus (assembly GCA_903067095.1). Classification (NCBI taxonomy): domain Eukaryota; kingdom Metazoa; phylum Chordata; class Actinopteri; order Cyprinodontiformes; family Poeciliidae; genus Girardinus; species Girardinus metallicus. The sequence continues at coordinate 12,926 of CAEGAE010009904.1, forward strand.
CCAGGGTCACCACCCACTTCCCCACCCACCCACTCGGTGGCAGCTGTGTTGGAAGTGCATCCTTGACGGGCACAGCGGGGTGCAGAGGTGGGTGATAGCATGTGTAAATGTGTGCATGCAAATATATGGGTGTGCAGATGTGTGTGGGACACAGGATGTCAGATCTTTCAACATTTCCGTCAGGCAGAGCTGCACAGACGGCTATTTTACAGGAGCGACTAAAACATGAGAACCAAGAGGAAATGTATCAGATTGTACATGCAAAAACATTTGTGCTTCCTAGAAAACTACCGAGACTCAACAGACAGTCCTGCTAATTCAGTCTTCAAACATACAGCAAATGCCTTTGACCTTCCAAAGGGTCAGAAGCACTACACTGGACTCGTATGAGAACAGGATATTGTTTATTAGAATTTCATCTATCAATAACATTATGTGGTAAAGAAAATACTTCTTCTCCTCTTTAATTTATCAACAGTGGATTAGAACAACAATCAGTTCTGAGCAGACCTTCTTTCCACCACCAGGATTGTCCTGGTGGTGGACAGAAACATATTTCACAGTTTATACTTGGAAGGTTTTAAGAAAAAACTACTCACACACTGGAGCTGCTTCCTTTTCATGTATGACAGTCTGCTTGTATCCACTGAATAAAATCTTCACAATTAGACACTTTCTGTAGAGAAAGGTTGTTAACTTATGGTGTTAAGTTGTGTGGACCTGTGTGTGTGGACCTTCTCCCTGTCATCAACTGTGTTACAACTGTCTTCTTTCTAAATGATTTACCAGGTGAGACAGTTTACTCAGTTCATTTATTAGAATAACTAACAATTAAGGAAACAGTGAACAAAATACTGAAGAGATCAGAGTAAAAAAAATATGAAATGCTACTGCGACTACTATAAGATGAAAATACTTTGGTCAGCATAAACAGGTCTCAGTGAATCCAGTTTATACTGGTGTAAGCAGAGGCCCATTGGAATGATTTATTAAAGTATAAAGTGTCTGTTTACGATGCAATTTTTTGTTGGTTTTAAACCATTGTGAACCAAGCATCTCTAACATGACTGAAATCAATTTTCTTGTTGTAGTGTGTAGCTGATGAATTCCCCGAATACGCTTCAATTTAACATTGGTCATTTTGCTTCATTGCATTGCTGTTGTTTTGCTCACAAAACAGAAAAACAGAAATCCATCAATAGAAATTAGAAATGAAATAGGAAATGCATTTTTGCACAGTCCCAGATCTGCCTACATGACTGAGAAAAACTGATACGTAATCATGTAAAACAAAATTCACCCTTCTTTATTTCATGGTTTTGACATGAAAACCAGACTCTGTGTGAGTCTGTAAATTAAGACTCACAGAAAATCAGGAGAAGTTAGAAAGGACCTTATCGAGTTCTTGAGTGATGATTGGCTGATATGGAGTGATGACTTGGCAGGTAGGCTGGAAAGAGTCTCCCATTTTGAATTTACACCTAGGCTTCATATAACATATTTTCATTATTTATGAAAGAAAAATAAGGCCAAAATGGAGTAGTGCATGAAAAACTGTACAACTCCATAAATGGGAAAAGTGGCATGAAACGGCCAAAACTGCAAAGGTGTGGAAAGATGATGGAAGAAAGGATGAGCAGCAGCTCTGGAGAGAGAGAAGAGCATTTAGATACAGAAGAGCTCCAGTTACTTCATTGACACAGACATGAATCAAAAAACACGATGTTCAGGATTTGCTTCTCTGATGCATCTACACATCGTAGCAATGTAATGAATCTGTGACAAAACCTTCAGTTTAAACTCTGAAAAAGAATTATGAGCAAATATCACAGAAAATCATAGGAAATTACACAACATATTTAGCTAAGATTAAAAAGAGTATCTTGTATAGAGCATATTGATTAGTATGTGTATATAGTGAGATGTATATTGTATACTTTTTTTTCCTTCCCTTGCTCTAATAAAAATATATATAAGAAAAAAAAGTAGCTAATGTATAAGTTGCTGCAGTAAGAAAGTGACCAAATTTGTTTGGTCTGATTAACTTAACTAAACTTCTCGAAAGTTTCATGAACAAAAATGTTCTGATTAAATCAACCACCCAACTGGTTAGATTCAAGGTGTGGAAAAAAGAAACACAAGTAAAACTTTACAGAAAACATTTTACAGAAAACATTTTATGTCTTAGGCTGACTTTAGGAAACAGTTAAGCTGCTGTAATTCCAATAAATGTTGAATCTTTTTTCTTTTCTGATTTGTGCGGCCCGACTCGCATGATGCTGATTGTTTCCTCAGCTGTGCCGGTGTTCCCAGCAGGCCCTGCGGCTCTGTGCCAACCTGTGTACCACTTAGCTTCAAACTTTAACTGTGACACTCAAAAGTCAACGCTTTCCTGATAAAATTGCAGATTTTGTATAACAATAATCTGACTTGCAAAGGCAGACAAATATAACTAAAACTAAATTGAAAAAGAAATCACAATTGCTAAACATGATAAAAAATAAACAAATGTCACAACTATTACATAAGTAAGATACAACAGTTGTGTCATTTCAGCAAAATTGTTTTTTTTATTTTACTTTTAACTTGTGTTTTAGTTAAAACATGATGTTATAGAAAACATCCATCTGTGCACAATGTTGAAAGTATTTACAAAATGCTGTATACATAAAATTTTAATGTAAAAAAATCAGTCTTTTAAAAATTGAACTTCTAAATGGACTTTTATTTTGATAATAACAGAATTGATTTTAGGATGATCTCTTGATGTTCTACAAGAATCAACCTAATGGCACAAACGACTTAATTTTTATCTAAACATAAATGAATAAATACAGTTGACATTAACCAGAATATAAAATATGAAGTTAAAACAACTAAAAATATTTTATAGGAAAACTAAAAAACATTTGAATGTATTCAATTACATCCTAATCATAAAACTATTTAGACAATTCTAGACATAACTTGCGTAAATTTCATAAGTGTTCTGAAACCTTTTTGACGTCTATAAAATACTAATAAAATAGTAACTGTAACTACTTTGTATATATAACTATAACATTTCATAATTGCAACACGTCTTTTCTTTGCTCACACACACAGTATTCTGTTCTTATTATGGTAAAAAGCAATGATTTGTATTTTGATACTGTTTAATTCAGGCCTCAGCGTTGCAGAAGGGGAAAAAATGAAAACATAATTAATTTGAAACTGTAACAGTATAGAATTTATATTTGATTTCTCTCCACTTTTGAAATGTATTTTTAATTTTTACACACATTCTATTTGGTCCATTGCTATTTTAGACCAACTCAGCTTAAAAGATTTTATTTTGTTATTCTTAGAGCTTCTGGAAAAAATGTGAAAATATCTTAATTTGCACGAAACGCTGCAGTAGGCTCTAGATGTTCTGTCTCCTTTCTTTCATGTGTTTCTGATCTACTGTGACGTGCTGAGCCATTTTATCAGTCTCAAACTTCCATAAATCTTCTTCTTCACCACAGAGATATCTGGAGTCCACCATATTTCCTGCAATGTTTGACAAACTGCCAGCAAGACTGGCATGCTGGTGGTGCACAGCAGCGCAATACTGATGTGTCATCTAATTTCACATCACACTGTGCAACAACAGAAAGGAAAGACGAGAGAAGAGAGTGTAAAGATCGGACAGTAGGGTACAGAGAAGGAGTGGGGGGGGGCTGATGAGGGAAAGAAATCTCTGTCTCAGCAAAAGTTTTCATTACAATTTTGAGACAAATGATCTCTGTGTCCTTCTCCTGAAGCTGCCTGGGGCGTCATGCTATTTCTATGCAAATAACAACCTCACGCCTTTGCTCCTATTATTTCTGCTGGAGCTGCTGCAACATGACCCAAGAGAGAAGGGGAGAGAGGGGGAAGGGGACAGGGAAGGGAGAGGGAGGGTGACACGAAGTGAGAAAGAGAAATAAGAAGGAAAATGCTGTAAAGGATGAAGAGAGAGAGAGAGAGAGAGAGAGAGAGAAAGAGGGAAAGTGGGGGCGGCAGAATGACGGTATGGAGGAGGAGAGCCGAGGAGACAGCCAGACAAGCAGAGCGTGTGTGTGCGTGTGTCGGGGTGTGTGTGCATGCGTGTGCGAACGACGGACTCGCTGAAGTGTGAAAATATATAACACTAGGAAAAAGAGAGAGAAGGGAGAGAAGAGGAGAAATGGAGGGCTAAGAACAACACAAAGACACAACTATAATTTGTTTGGAGCCTGCCTTTCTTGTAATATATGACACCCTCTGTACGGGTGCTTCCTCACCGCGCACTATTGTTTAACCATATAGCACTTACAACACTATCAGGACCAGTCCATCTCAGACAAACACACACTCCTGCACACACATCAGGATTTACGTACTGGTCCAGTCCACTGCTGCAGTTTGCTTCAAATGAAACTGTGTGAAAAGTGAAGCAGCAAAGATATACTGCAAATAAACAGCAGTGCACACTGTGATGTATAGCTTCACCAGAAGCTGGATCATTCGTTAACTTTACACAGAGTGTAGAGTCAGTAGAACGAAGGGTCTAAAACCGCTCGGCTTTTAGTTATTACGTTTTTGAGCTGGACATTTAAAAACCATAAGCAGGAGAGCAAACTAGAGAGAACAACATCTTGGACATGTAGTAGAAAATAACATCAGTTTGTTTGTAAAGGAGCAAAATGGCCTGAAAAATGTTCCCCGCTTTATTAGATTGACAAAAATTGCATGTCAGTTATATATCTATTAAACTGTATCAGAATAAATTGAACAGCATTAGAGAAGTTTAAGCACTGCTGCCTTGCAGCAAGAAGGTCCTGGGTTCGAATCCCGGCCGGGGGTCTTTCTGCATGGAGTTTGCATGTTCTCCCTGTGCATGGTGGGTTCTCTCTGGGTACTCTGCCTTCCTCCAACACGAAAGTTAGGTCAACTGGTCTCTTTAAGTTGTCATTAGGAGTGAGTGTGTGTGCGTGCGTGTGTGGTTGTTTGAACTGTCTGTCTCTGTGATGAACGGGGTGACCATCACAGGGCAACCCGATGGAGATGGGTATCAACACCCCTCACAGTCCTACAAGGATAAACGTGTTAGGTGATGGATGGATGGATGGATGGATGGATGGATGGATGGATGGATGGATGGATGGATGGATGGATGGATGGATGGATGG
>CAEGAE010009926.1:0-34780 GCA_903067095.1 Girardinus metallicus
TGGACAAAGGTAATACATTTCACAAAAAACTTTTTTTCCATCTTAAAATTATTTTTAAAGTTTATTTAATCATTTTTTTTTTTTTTTTTTTTTTTTTTTTTTTTTTTTTTTTTTTCCCTCAACGAAGCACCACTCCTGCTTTTATGTCTTCAGCCATGCCGTCTTATCAACAGCTTAATTTCAAAGGGGGGAAGCAATTAAAATTGTAATAACTCATTTTATTAAAAGGTGATTGAATCTCGCTAATACTTGTGCTCCGATTAAAAAAAAAAAAACAATATCGCAAGTAATCTGGTTTCAAAGATTTCCCACACAATCGTCAAATGCTCCACTGCGCATTGTCAGTTACATGTAAAGAGGAGGTGTACAATTTAAACCAGATGCTCGCATAGAAATCTTATTATGGTCTTCTTTTCACTTTTAAATTTGCTCAGATTTAACCTTTCCGGTTTTAGATCACCTAGTTTTTCTTCTATGCCTGAACAGTCTATATTCATCTGGTCATATAAATGATTGCAATAAACTAATAGCTGAAGCAGATTTTGGGAACAAAGATTGATGAGTTTTGCCTCATCTGAACATTGAATGTTTGCCTGGAACTCTTAGTTTGTTTTTGCAGAAATCTACAGATTATAATATTACAAATATATCAGTTAATGGTCATAATAGCAATTAATATTAATATCAGATATTGAGTTCAGTATAAATTTTTGTATTGATGCACTCCTACTTGCCTTTAGAATTCACCGTAGTTTTTATGTGACCATTCCACCCTAAAACAAAAACTATTCAAATGGAGAATTAAAAGTATACATTTAGTAATCCTTTACAACCTTTCTAATAAGTAGAACTATATATTTAGTGTTTGCTTTCATTTTTGACTGATCATGTCTGAGTCTATCCCTCATCTTATTGCTGTCTCTTCCTGTCTCATCAACTAAACAACCCAAAATTGGCATTAAATTTTAGTAAAATGTAGCTTGAATCGACACAGTGTAAAGTATTTAATTTTATCCACAATATGCTGGGATATTTTTTTTTTCTTAGATTTAGCTATAAATTCATAGTGACTAGATAACATCATTTTGGTATTTTAGCTACTGATCATGACTTAGCTAATGCATTGTCACTGTAAATGCTTTACTTTTAGTACCTTGTACCTTGAAATCTCTCTTCTGTACTTATTTAAGTACAACAGACCTTTTGCTTTGGGTGTCCTGAATTTAAGAATGACCCCAGACACTTACCCCAGAGTACCCACTTATCTTGTGTCTCAGCCCCTCCGTTTTTCTGCCTTAGGCTGTGTAACCACCCCCGACTTTGTCCCAGATCCCTCTTAGCAGGAAGCTTCATTCTTTTCAACTGCAGGGTCCATTAGCAGATGTTCCAGTTACCAGAAATATATTGTCCATACAGTATATTGCAACACTTACAATTATTTTGTGACAGGCCAACATAGTCAGTGTGAAACCAAGGCCTACCTGGCTTTCATTTTTTTTTTTCTACAAAATGAAATCTACAAGTAAAAACAGAAACATTACCTGTCTTCTCTGTTGCTTGGCCTGTGTGAAAGTGTGTGTCCACGCACGCATCCTAACAAACCTCTGAGGCCTTAACAGAACAGCTGTCTACATACTCAGATCAGAATAACTACACACAGATTGACTCCATCAACTGACTTTTAAAAGACAAGGGTTACACCGAATGATACTCTGGGTTTGGGGATTCATATTTGTTTTATTTTTTAAAAACTTCAATTCGCACCTTTTTGCCACTCTTTGACTGTCCTTAACCACTGATGCAGGTAGACGACCCTCAAAACAAATGTAGTGTTTCCTACACCCAAGTAGCAATGAAACAGAGCGCTGCTGTTTATGTTTTTATACTGAAATGTCTGGATGCTTTTTATTCACCGCTTCAGGGCACAGAAATGATTCTTAAAGAAATAAAGAAATGCCCCCGTGTCACAATGCAACAAATAGATTTACAGTTAACTTGCAAAAATCATCCTGTAATGGCTTCTTTCCTCCTTTGTCTTTTATGCATTCCGGTTTATGCACAGACCTTAACACTAAATGTAATAAATTGCAATAGTAAATAGTCGACACAATATTTGCACACATTTTCAGTCAGCTAAGAGGCATTGCAGCCTTCAGAGACGCATTACTGTGTGTGCCACGTCTTGTTCATGAACTCACACAAATAAATGCATTGAAGACTGGCCTGGAGGCAAAAGCGTTCACCCAAACCCTAGCGTAAGTGGGGAGAAAAAAAAAAAAAAAAAAAAGGTTTAAAGTCTTCCTCCATTTATGTGCTCATTTCCTGCGGTCTCTGTATTTGGCATCTGTTGAACGCCTCTCTTGATCTTGTTTCTATCGATCTACGATCTAAGGTGAAAGCGTCAGGAGTTTAAAGTCGCAAGAGTACAAAAGCGGTCCAGACACACACGCAACACACAAGACATTAAACTTCCAGAGTCAAAGCGATAAATATGCTTTTGCAGTAAGAACGTCACACTGGGATCAGCCTCTGGTTTGCAAGTAAGCGCGCGCGCACTCACGCCCACGCGGTTTTCTGCAGTCACTTTCAAAGATTTCGCTGCCTTATTGTGGGAACTTTGTCCAGGTCCTGACCGGCTGATGTAGCTCAGGAGCTGTCTGTGGTGCTGAAATCAGTGCCACAAACAGGGGAATAAATTGAAGTATTGTCCTTTGCTAAGTGCTATTAGAAACTTCTTAAATCTTCTTTTTAAGTTCCTTTGCAGTCATTTTACAGGGATGCTATAAATACCACCCAGCTGAGCCAGGGCCAGAGTTTGCGAGGTACAGTCTGAGTCATAGTGCTGGTGGCAGACCTGGTATTTAATGTGATTTATCCAACTTCTCCGCATTTGGCAATACGGGACACAGTTCAAACGAAGAGCTCAGACAGAATATATCGAGACGGCTGTGTGTGTGCGTGTGTGTGTGTGGTGGGGGGGGGGATTGTGCAGGCCCACTGATGAAGTTTGTGGATTGCACAGAGGTGTGTGTATGTCTGTGCGCACATATGCACAGACTCTTACACTATGTTGGGCATAACGTTGGATTCAAAGGGAGCCTTTGAAGTATTTTGATGTTCCCTGGCTGCTCTCTTGCCAGTTTCCTAAATAGGTCAGAGTCTCTGCACTCTGCCTTCTGCGCTGTGCTAGCTGCGCGGCAGCCTGCTAGAAAGAGTCAGAGAGGGCAAGGAAAAATGATATATTTAACTCCATCTGAAATGAACTAACAGGCAAGCTGCCCTTCTCACTTTTGCTTCACGGCATTTCAGTTTCGTGGCAGTGTTTTTTTGTTTTTTTTTCGTTTACACGATGCTCAGCAGGTGTTCCTTCACAACCTGCAGGCTGTGTACATTTCTTCGGAGGCAGAGCGAGGACTGATGGACACGAAAATTGATGGGTAGAAGTCGAAGGTGAACTAAACCCTTCGACTGTGATGGCGAGAGAGTCAAAATGATACATGCAGCGTCTAGCAAAAGACTTCATAAACCCTTTCCACATGTTGTCAATTTAGTACCAAAACTGGAATGTATTTCATTCAGATTTTATTTACCAGGCAATCTCATAGTAGCACATTAGCATGAAGTAGAATCAAAATCCATGCATTCGTTCACCCTTGCAGCATACCAACACAGTATGGGTAGCATCATGATGTAACAAATATATTACCGTAGATGGGGAAGGCAATTAGCACTGGTGCAAATATGAATGGAGCAAAAGTATAGTGCAATTCTAGAAGAGGAAAACCTAGAAGCTCCAAAATACTAGGATGCGGTTCACCTTCCATCAGAACAAAGTCTAAAACTGCCCCCAGTTTTAGACTTTGGCTCAGTCAATATCCAGACCAAAATGCAAATAAAACTCAACGCTATGGCTTGGAATTGCTTTTTAAACATGCCAATTGTTCAGAATAAATAAGCCTGAGATACTTTGAAGATTGGGGAGAAAACACAGATGTCCTGCAGCGTATATAAGAGACACAAACAAAGACACTTACAATGAAAGCTAGTTCTACAAAGTTCTGTCTCATGGTGGCCTGAATAGAAATCAATGTCATACTTTTCAGATTTGTATCTGCAAAACAGAAATGAAAACAACTTAACATTGTCATTCACCTTCAAATTATTCAATACTTATCCTGATTTCAAATAATACCCCCATATGAGGCAAGCCACAGATTTAGTGTATATATACAAGAGGGGGTGTGGTCCTGCGGGCCATCTGTTAATGGGATTCTTACTGCCGGTCCCATGCAAGCCAGTCATTTGGATCTTTGATGAATTTGGAATCTTTAAAAACCTACAATATTTTCTCACACTCAGACCCATTTCACGTTGTCTGTCTGTTTCTAAAGAATATGTGGACATATGTAAACTCATGCCTCTGTGTGTGGTGCTTCCTTCTGAGTTTGTAGGAGATTTATTTATTTTTATTTTTTTCAAGTCTCAAATGGTTTGGTGTTGAATTTCATCACAGCACGGAATAACACATCTGCGGCAGTCTCCGAAAGGCTTGCAGGGCAGCAAAACGATACCAAGGTGGACTAAACTTAGAATAACAGAGACATCCTTTGTCCTACTTTTGTCTTTGTCTCTTTGCACATCTACGCCATTTAAGAAGGTTTGCCTACTCAAGGGGCAATACTTTGGACAAACTTGAAAATGCGTTTTAAATAAGAAGATGTGTTCTCATATCTGAATCGTGCTGCCATCAAACACACATGCACACACGCAGGCACAAATTCATGCAAGCAAGACTCGTATTCACCATTCCCATGGACCCTGTTAGCACCTCCATTCATTCTCCTTGCCATAGAAAGAATAAATCAGAGTAAGTTAAGCACTTGTTTTAGTTGCCAAAGGTGGCATGTCCAAAACCGCCAGAGGAGGAGGGGTTGCGGTGTGATTTATTGTCGAGTGGCACAAAGCGAGAGAGTTCTTCCATGGGAACAGGACACATAGCTCTCTGTGGAATGTGATTTGTTTTCTGCTTGGCTGGACCAAGCTAGCAAATGTGGCAGAAACCATCCTGTCCTCTCTTTAGCTCGAGCAAACACCCACTTTTTTCCTTCTCGGCTGAAATACCGAGGGGAGAAACCGGAGGGAATCGGAGTGGGTAGGCTGGTGTTTGAGGACTGAAACAAATACACACATCCTTATATATACCCCTTTGCTCCACCCTGTTCAATGGGGGCTAGCAGTCCTAAAACGGTGTCTCCAGCTCATCTCTGATCTCTCTGCTCCTTCAGTAGTGTACGCAGCAGGATGCCTGGACTCAACCAGAAGCCCTCAGTCTCCCTCTTGGGCTTCGCAAACTCCTTCATGTCCTCGCCACGGATAAAAGTTTCCTTACATCGTCACAGATGTTTTGCCAATTTTCCAATACCCTTGGCCCCCACACAGATGCACAGGTCTGCGTCACATTCCAGTGGGCCACCGCTATCACTCTCTGTCGCTCGGCATAAACAGATCTGTGCTCTTATAAAGAATGTGTGTCTCGACTGCGTTCCCAAATACTTCCAGCATCATTACAAAGAATCCCCCCTAACCATAACCCCCCCCCCCCACACACACACACACGCATCCTCTCTTTGTGACAGATGCACTTTTTTAGGCCCTCTTTTTTTATGTAGCAAGTTTCTGCAGAATAGGCACAAGATTAAATGGGACCAGCTGAAAACCAGACAGATGCCCTATCACATTTGAAGCATTGCCACCTGCTGTGTTTTGAGAAATGAGTGTCTTTATTTGAAGCATGAACGTCGGGCCTGCTGCTCTCAACTGTTTGTCTTAGTTGACTTCCCATTGGGGATTGTAATGTCTGTGTCAGTGGGCACACTAATAGAGATGTGTGAGGTTAGCGCTATTGTATACATCAATGCCGAGGATCTGTGCTTCACTATTATAGGCCTGTCGCTTTCCGCCGGGGATTATACAGGTTTTAAATGGGGAGGAAGGCTTTACACAAAGCCATATTGAGGGGCTTTAATCTACACAAACGCTTTCATATGAGGTATTATAACAGACTATCATCCTGCAGATGTTACTTTTAGTGGAACAGTGTGTGAGGATGGTGGTGGAGGGCTTGCACTTTAACAAATAAAAGATTAAAGGGTACTACACCTAATGTTGGGGCATGAAGCAAGGACCGTGTTTGGTATGGAGGCGGCATTTTAAAAATATAACCTATCTGTACATATTTTTTATGCTACATTGTCTTGCACAAATATTCATACTATTACATAATGTTGTCACAGCGCAACCCTAAAATTCAATGCATTTGAGGGGCTTTGCGTGATAGACCAACACAAAGTGATGCATATTTTTGATGTGGAAGGAAAATAATACATCATAAATAAAAATCTGGAAAGTGCGGTTTCTCTCATTCTCGCTGAGTCGATTTTTTTTTTTTTGTTTTAGATTCATTTTTACTGCAATTACAAATGCAAGTTTTTTGGGGGTATGTGTCTGTCAGCTTTGCTCATCTAAAGGCTGTAATATTTGTCCATTAATCCCTGCTAAGCAGCTCAGGCTCAGTCCAGCTGGATGGAGTGCGTCAGTACGCAATTCTAACAAACAAATATGCTTTGATCTAAAACATTCCAATTTACCTCAAAATGGCTGCCCTTGTATAATTGTAATATTTTCTTTCTACTAGGCTTGTCCTTGTTTAACTCATGCCATCTTCTTGTCTACTCTGATCAGTTTCTCTTTCCATAACAACAGAGAACATTCCCCCCAGAAAGGAGGTTAAATGCATTTTGCATGTCACACCTTTTTAATGTAAATGCGTAATTTTTCTTTCCATCACCTGTTACTTTGTGCCGATCTGTCACCTAAAATCCCCCAAAATGCGACCAAATTTTGACAAAACAACCAAAGTTCAAAACATATATATTTTTATAAAGCACTGTGACAGTGAAATCTCCAGCAGGATCTGACATGGCATCTTGATGTCATTTGTGTCTTGAATTGCAGGCCCAATTCATCTCGGCTAAGAAATTCTTTCAGTCTAGCTCGAAGTAGATGGTTTTTAAAATAATCCATAATCTGCTGGAGTCCTCCTCAGATTCGTTCAGCAAGCTTTTAAAAATAGATTCATTAATGAATCTGCTTACGGGCAGTGGTGTACGCCTTGGCACTGTTGCCTCACACACCAAGAAAGTCCAAGAATTGAAACCCAGCCAGGATCCTTCTGCTTGGAGTCTGTATACTTTGCTTTTTCATATCTAAATTTCCTTCAGAGTCTCCCCTACAGTGCCAAATCATGCATGCTCTACAAGAAAAGGCCCCGACAGGAATTAAAATCCGAGGCGTAGTTTTTGCAGAGCAACTATGTATCTAGCTAAAGGTTGATTGTATACATTAACAGCTTTTTGTTTCAGACGTCCCTTTGTGAGCATTGTGAAGATAGGCAAGCAGACTAGTATGCATCCAACAACTCACCCAGTGACTGTTTTGATAGGAACCGGGCCCCACTATGCCACTTCCACTCCCCCAGTCCTCCCTGTGACCTTAAACGGGATTAAGCAACCATTGAAAAGGCATAGACTGGTGGAAAATGATTAAAGAGAGTAGACTTAACAGAGTAGACAAACATCATGTGGTGTGATTTTTATTGGATTCTCTCTTTGTCAAAGTCTGCTGCATTCTTTCCAGGCTGATTCCAGTTAACCAAAAGCACTGAACCTGCAAAGAAGATAGAAAGTTGATAGACAAGCCACATACAACTACTCTGTTATATCATAAAGATCTTCAAATAAAAATTAACAGACACCAATAAAAATCAGACTGTGTACAAATTAGCTGTGAGTTGTACAGCTGACCGAACAACTTTGATCATGCTCCGTCATGTCACTGCGGCCTAGTGGTATTCAGATCATGTTCAAGATGTGCAACATGGTCATTTTGGTCATTAAGAAGGCAAAAAGGATAAGCAGAGGAATAAATGCAGATTCAGTCACTTAGACTAGAAATTATGAGAGGCACACAGAGAAGGAAGCAGACGATCGCTGCTGGAGCTTATGGCGATAGACGATTGTTCTGAAATGAGGAGCAGAAATGTTCAATGCTGTTATAAAATATTTATTTTTCTTCTCCACGACAGAAGTATGCAGAGAATTTTGCCTAAAACATAGACCTAATATGTTTTCGTAATAAGATGTCACCCTTTCAGAACATCTGAGTCAAAATTAATGTATAGCAGAATTTTATGCCAATATTTGGACTTAATCTTCATATTAAAAAAAAAATGTAGCTTCCTTCATCCAACAAAGTCATTCATGTCGGCCTAAGTTTTATAAAAAAAGCCTCACTAAAATATAACTTTGATTTAGTTAATTTTATGTAATGCCACTCAACAGCAAATATATCTTTAGAGTGGCTTGCTGAATGTTTGCTGCTAGTTCAATTCAAAAACAGAAGCAAATAACAAAATATTGACATCTGAAAAAATTGGCCAGAAGGTTGTAGGTTAAATATAAATGGATCTTTCAAATGGAAAATGACTGTAACCATGCAGCTAAATCAGGTACAAAAGCGGCTTAAGGACAACAAAATCAATGGTCTGAACAGCTATCACAAGTGCATCATTTCACCAAAACTTGTGAGCAAAGCTAAAAAGTTGTGTGTGTGAGTAAGGTGGCCTACAAACATAACTCAGTTTGTAGGCCGGGGGGCCTCAGGAGGAGGATGTAAATATCTGTCAACTGTACATACGGTACAGTTTCATTTAAACACAGCTCTGGTACAGTTTTCGCCAAATTGTACACATAGTGTTGGATATAGAGTTATTCCAGGAAGCCCAGTGAAGCTAGCAGTCATGTATGTTCTTTGTCTTCATATGTTCAGGTGTGTACATGTTTGTATGTATTTAGATCCATAATCCAGATTGTTTGTTTCTGAGTTTAAAGCTTTCTCTCTGTACTTTCAAAGATAAAAATTCTCCTTTTTTCGCTGTCAAACTTGTTTCTCCTCCTAAATCATTGCCCGTGACTTCAGTTCCAATTGCAACACATGGCTATTTTACATAAACTCTTCTTAGTAAACACCAACTCAGTTTAGAGTCTAATCTCTACCCTTTCTTTGCTGCTATAATGTCTGTGTTTTTACTTCTTTGTCTACTCATTTTTTGTCTCTCTCTCCCCTGAGAAACATTGACCAAACTTAAAAAGCCCTCCGAGTTGGGTAACAGACCGAGGGAGGGAAAAACACACCAAACACTGCAGTCTTCATTTACATTTTCATTTAATTTTCCTTGGCCGGTAGCGCTGTGTACAGAATCAATCTTTCTAACTCCATTTCCAATATATTACCAGGAGAAAGCAGGAAGAGAGGGGAGGTATTGATTGACTGAGTGTTCATTGTGTCTTCACACAAAGTGCACACTTCATAAGAACGGCAATGAAATTGCTGTTTGTTTCCTCTGCCTGTGTCTTTATTTTAAGTGAAAGATTAATAATGACGGCGTGATATGGCTTAGGTGTGACAGTCAATATGAATCTATGTCTTTGTCTGGGCATCTTGTTTTGTCGTGACTTACCTTACGTCGTTACAAAAGAAATGCTGCTATTGAATTGCAGACAAGTCAAATAATGATTTGGACTTTTATAATTACATGTTTCCACTCAAGTGCATCATCTGTTTATTTTACCCTTAACTGCTTTGTTGCAAAGAGGAGAGGTTAAGCAAGGTTTTCACTTTTTTTCCTTTTTCTTTTGCACATCAACCTTTTGATGCAAAGAAGATTTGAACTCAACATGGCACTGCTCTTTAATTGGCTGCGCTCTGACCTAAACAGAGATTACCCAGTCATAGCTTGGCAACTGTAACTAGGCACCACAGGTCTGTACAGCTTTGGTATTGGCTGGTTGAGGAAATTGTGGGCAAAAGAACCTGCCTGTGTTTTCAGATCTTGGAATGACTCATTTCCCAGGCATCTTGACATATTACAGCAGTTTCTCATTGGAGGAAGCCAAACAGTTTAATGAATGTTCTGGGATAATTAACAATTTAATAATCAGTACCGTTGACTGTACAGCAACTATTGTTTATTTAAAAGAAGGGCCAATGTGCTGCTTTTACTCAGTCTGCAATGTTTCAATAACTGCCCAAAATTTAGGTTTGTCTTTTAATTTGCACTTCACTATTTTTTTTTTTTTTATGCCCTATATGTCAGCATGACTACACACCACTGTCATGCTATTATATTAGGCACAGTCAAATACGATGGATTCTATTTATTGGTTTGGGGAAGTCTAATGAAATCTCCTCCCCCACAAAAGTCAGTAGGCGCAGAGAAAATGTCAGCCCCGAGATGTAAACTGAGTGTAATGAGGTGACAACTCTGTCTAATCTCAGCCAACTCGGTGTGAGAATAATTTTCTGTGTCGGAAAATGTTTTGAATATGTCAGCCCTTTTAGTTCTCATAAAAAAAAAAAAAGAAACACAAGATATAGACATGCTAAAGTTATTCAATTGTTCTTCATCCTGCTCACCAAAATCACATAGAATTGTTAAATATTCTCTAATTTTTTGTTTTCTGATAAAAAAAATTTGGTTAAAAGTTAAATACACAATTTTATCAAATCCATTACATGTAATGTGAAAGGCAATATAAATCCATACATGGTCTAAACTTCTTATCTAAAGTCCCTTTCAAAAAACACAAATTATCATTACCATGACCACAGATAGATAGTCATGGTATCTATCTGGAATGAAAAAAAAAAAGCCTTTTAAGAGTTTATCAAAATGTACAATTTGTCTGACCTCTGATAAAATGCAAATGTATAGATTACTTAAATCCACGCTTCCATGATGTTGGTGCCTAAGTTTAAGGGGGCGAGAGGCATTTTTTAAGTGAACTCTTTTCATTCAGACCTTTAGCTGTACAGGTGGACCAATCTGCAACTTAAATAAGCCCTCTGTAAACCTTTTTAGTTCATACTGAGATTCCAGTGATTTTCTTTTTTAGTGAAGAGCGTATATTCCTGATAGAGGTGTATATTAGGCAGCCAGCTGTCAGTCGGTATAGCTTTGTGATTGATAGGAGGAGACATGCACCATTTACTGGCCAAGCTGGAACCAGAGGGAATCTCCATCTTCTCCTTCAAAGCAGTCAAGAGATGCCTCGCAAAGAAAATTGGCCTATTTCCATGGGGTTATGATCTGGTAAATTCAGCACTAGGCACAAAGAAATACAAACAAGCAAACTGTGTTTTATCCTGCACACAATGCACCCTGCATGCACGCTTGGACAGTAAATAAGAATTGGGTTCAGACATCAAGGTACATAAATTGGAATCTGCATGCACTTTACTTACCAATATTGTGTTTTCTCTGCCAAGCACATTCGGTCATATAAAGTATTCATATTTGCCTGACAGACATTTACAGTAAAATAAATGTCGGTCCAAGAGATTCTGCAGGAGACATAGGGATTACAAACAAGCAAAGACTCTTAATAACTTTGCAAGGTATATTTTGGGTATTCTGAAGTGTATTTTTCAGAAGTTGTATATAGGAAGTGTTTTATCTGTTCTACTCGGATGTAAAGAAGAAAAACTAACTTGAGGAATCAGGGCACCTAAATTTTAATATGAAATTGCTTTTGCTTTGTGATTTTGATTAGGTGGTCATCATAATCTACATTTCCCAAGGAGTACTTTCCACTACAAGTACATTTATTATTTTCTGTTTTCAAGATATGTTTAAAAAATCTTTTCATCAAGGTTTTCCCACAGTTTTGAACATGTTTAAAATTTCCATAGCCTATGGATGACAAATCTGTTGTATATGTTGCACAAATGACGCAAAGTGCAACTTCATACCAAAATTACATATTGTCACGCTTCTTTATGCAAGTGCTCTATGAACACTAATGAAGGTTCATCCCAAGTCTAGCAGATGAAGTTTTCTTAAAGATCAAGCTAATATTATATTTTTTTCAGTTGAAGCGGGCTGAAATGGACACACCCATTAGAAAACGGCGTAATTGATTCTTGTTAAAACTAGAAATACTTATAGAGTAGCAGCCAATGGAACAGAACAATCCAGCACTGAACAATGAAAGACCAGGAGTTTATACTACTGAGATAGAAGAAAATGGCAAAGGTACCAGCTGAACAAATCAGAGGACACATGGTAGTGAGGAACAGAGACTAATTAACACAGAGAGGGTTGAACTTATGCTCAAGATTCTGTAAAAAAAAAAAAAAAGAAAAAAGGAAGGTTCCTGATGATAAGCTAAGAGAAAAACATTCAAATGTACAAGGAACAGAATACAAGAAATAAACTAAAACTAAACACAATTCATATGGCAACATCTTTCTAACAATAAGACACAGAAAGTAACTGAATATGACAAGAGTTATAGAACATAAGTAAAACAACAAGACAATCATCACAACCTAATACCTTCAAGAAGGTAGACTGATTTTTAATTTTTGGAAAGAAAATACTAGATGTGACGTTGTAGCAAAAATCATCCTCACATCATAGAACTTAATGGTTTATGCACCCATCACCCCATATAGGAACAATAAAAAGTGACTTGTATACTTTGAATATTTGACAGTGCCCCGAAAACATTATGTTCCAAGACGGAAAGCAGTGTGACAACAATTTTACTCACACTGACCCCCGAAGATGACCTCATAGAACCCCAAACCCCAAAGTATAGACCAGCCCTGAAAAAAAACGTTATGTATTCAGGTTTTTGTGCTGGGAAACTATTGAAATTGATAGCTACTTAATGTATGTTGCCCTCTTTCTAAACAGATTAAGTTGAGGTCTACAATTGAAATACATCATGTTGTCATACTTCTTTTAATTAAGCTCTTAAAAATTGCACTGTTTGGAGTCAGCCTTGTTGTCCTTGCCAGTTCGATGGGACACAGGTGCCAAACGGGGATTTTGCCTCCTCTCTGCTAATTTGATTTCTGTTGAAATGTAAATTAATTGAAATCATATCAATAAGATGTTGCCTTCATTTACCTCATTATATATGTATATTTTTCTCGTCCGGCGCATGAATAATCCCTCAATCACATTCTTGGATTAAATAAATGGATGTTTTCTCCTAGGAATCCATTATCCTGCATCCTGTTACAATTTATTTGTAGCTGTTGAAGACAGTGTTTCATTGCATTCGGTTTATTAATTTCATTGCCACATTGACTTTATTGCAACTGTCAATTATGGCCGTATGAAATAGAAGAGGTGCCAAAACTGTTTTTTCACTCAGTTGCAGTGGTTATATGAAATTAGTATAACAAATTCAGACTTATGTTCTTAAGGAACAAAGATAAGAGGAAATTGGTAAATGTTTACACTGAGAGCTAAACTAATTTATTTTTAGCGGAAATATTTTTATTTTTTTTCTTGGGAAGACATTTATTTCTGACAGAAATTACCCAGTCGAAACAATGTTTCCCCACATTTGTAAGAGGCAGAAACACTATCGTATCTGAAACTCGGTTGTTTAGATGTGGCTGGTTGCGGCCCTAAACATTTTTAGGCTTCAGGTATTAACCTTTTTTCACTTTTTATTTTCTACAAACTTACTCTATTTTATTTGGATTTATACAACTGGATAGATCGACCAAAACAAAATACTGCATAATTGTAATGTTTGAAAACTACGCATTCAAAGTGCTGACATTTAAATGACTGCAACAGTATTTTTTTAAATTTATCTTAATTTTTTGGCGGGAGGAAAGATTCAAGGGTTAAGAACACATTTGTAAGACACTGTGGAGTATGACTAATCAACCTACATCAACAGATTTTATCCTTGCTCATGGTGAATCGGCTCTTATTAAAGACTTGAGCAGAAGGAGCTGAATGCCTTGGCTGTCAGTGTGTAACGTCATAAAGCGTTTCTATCCACTGTGCATACATTCAGCACTGGCTCTTCAGTTTTCAAGTGGGGCCCTTGCTGATGGCTTTGCCCCTTAACATCTGGACGACGGCTGCTAAGCATCTTGGGAGAAAACCAGAGTGTGCAGTAAGGTTAAGTCCCACACTTTTTGCTGGCTTGAAAATGCACACATACACGCACGCACACAAAATGGATCGCTCTCATCGACGGCACCTCACAGGCGGGTTGCTCAAAAGGTTATTTCAATTATGCACTGTTAACAGTGCTCAGTGTGCTTATTTTACAACTTAATGGAATAGATGTTTGCTCTGTTCAGAAGCTGGATGTTTTGGGGCTTTATTTTCATACTTGCGGTTGCTCGAGATCTCCGATGTACAGACTGGTTCTGAGTCTGAACCACACAAATTAACTGCTAGACTTATGGAGCTCTGAGTTGAACTAGCTCATT
This sequence comes from Girardinus metallicus, assembly GCA_903067095.1. Taxonomy (NCBI): domain Eukaryota; kingdom Metazoa; phylum Chordata; class Actinopteri; order Cyprinodontiformes; family Poeciliidae; genus Girardinus; species Girardinus metallicus. Next base: position 14,368 of record CAEGAE010009926.1, read on the forward strand.
AAATACTGTAAAGACAATTGCTCTGGGGGCCTTTATAAGAATTGGACATTTAAATTACATTTTCATATAGCCGTGTTTACATCAGGTGCCTCCCAATTTGCTAAAGCACCACACGGGTTCTCTTCTGCATTCGCATCCTTTAGCCATGCATTAATCAGCGCCGGAATCTTTAGAGATTTTTTTTCCAACAATACGGACAATGCTAGCAACATATGCTGCTGAAGTTACCACTGTTGTTTTGAAATCTCACCTCAGCAGAGTGAGAACAGTGTTTTACCCAGCTTGTTATAGTATGCGCCAGGAAATGCTAAGACAGCGAGTAAAAAAAAAAACGTGTCAAAATGAATTATACATTTTTTTTTTCCAAGACTCACATATCATATCTGAATACATTATCACAGTCAGACTATGATTCAGTGTATATTTTTGTGCTTGTACGGATTTAGAAACCGCACAATATCTGTGCCAGGGAGGCACCTGTGGATAACCGCTATCTTTTTCCAAACACAATAACAAGAAATAGCAGCTGCTGAACTCTGATCTGGGGGAAAGTTAAGGAGTATCAAAAGCAATATCTCACAGATGGCCATGGCTTCCGCTCACATCCGTTTCTCGGCCGCTGTCGCCTGCACAGCCACTTTATTGTAGCACTCAAAGACCACATCTTCTTGGGCAAACATTAGCCCTTCTCATTGGGACGAAGAGATCCTTTTTGTATGCCTAATACAGTGTTTTCTACTTTATTGGCAGGCGAGCGTAGTGGCGCACAGTAATATTGGTGACAACAGCTGTATTGTTGACTTTTAAGGATTCTTACTCAAAAGCAGCCCATTATGCAGCCTGTCATCTGATTAAGTACATGTTTGTCCAATAAACACATCATTTGCCACCTATAGAGCCAGTATGTCACAGCTTGCCACCACTACCCCCCGCCCCTCTCTGTGCCTTTTACCACTTTGCTTCCCCGGAGTGAATCTGAAAAGATTAATTGAAAGAAAAGCGAGTATAGCATCCGTAGGCAGTGTTACTGTTATTATTATAATTAGCAATCGTGGCATGGCCCACTGTTTCTGTGGCCTGTTAGCTCATGGGCTAAAGCCTCTAATGAGATGGCTGTCGCTTGGTGTCGGCTTCGCTGTGAAAGAGCAGCGGAGACAAAGCAGAATTTGCTCATCATATCTTAGCGGGTCTGTTTGCGTGTCATTTATGTGCCTATGCAAATTGCCGTATCATGCATAAAGCAGAAAAGGGCCGCATGACAGCCTTCACGCACGGTCAGGAATAAACAAGTGGGCAACCAGGGACCAGGGATTTTCTGACTTTTTCAATTAAAGCGCCTGCTGCATTCTTTTTACTCATCCTACAGTGTTCTACCCACACAGTACACCGCCGCAGAATGGTCATAAATTACAGTGACACTTATAAAAACATACAGTCTGATTTATTTTACCAAGAAGACGTAATTACTGCCGGAGCAAACGTGACAAATGGATCCCGCAAGTGAGGATAATTGTGTGGATGATCACATAGTTACATACAATCTATAAAAACTCTAACACAAGTGAGCCTTAACTAGAAACAAGAAAACATATTGCCAAGAAAAAGCAAAGATCTAGTTAGTGCGTGCTTCCAAATGTGTTTTCAACACATTTTCTTGCAGCTCGTCAAACTGAGCAGATATTCTCTGTTGTTTGCAAGTTCACAGCTATTATAGATTTTTTTATTTTTTTTATTTTATTTTATCTGTTCACACCAAGAGTCAAAAAGTCTTGTTTTGTGGGACAACATTTTTTAGCCATTTCTGTATTTTCCTAATGTAAACCGAAGACCTTGATATACCTCGGCAACACGTTTGCAGAATCTGCTGCTTTTCACGGGATGCGACCTGACAACATACTTTTTTTTTTTTTGCTTCCGATTGTTTTTATTGTCGTTAATTAAGTGTCAAATGATTACCTAATTACCAAAACATTATAGTGTTATCTTTAAATCATTTCCAAGGCTAAAAAAAGGGTAGAAAAAAATACAATTTGACTTGTCTGGTATAACAAACAAAAAACAAAGCACAGTTTTACATTTTTAAATGTCCTTGCTCTACTGTCACTTCCATTAGCCTAAAGATACTTAGAAAATCTGTGGGTATATTTTCAGAGTTTATATAATATACTTACTAAATACAAATGTGTTATCACTTGAACATTATCAAACAAGGAAATGATCTTTTTTGGTAAACTGGGTATATCATAGCTGTAAGATGTAAGTATGGAGGAGGAATAGCTGGCGCATAATTGGGTGTACTGAAGGGAGCCAACCAAGCAGCAACAAACTGCAGTTTTAAATTATATTTAAAAGAAAAGTGACTTGATAAGGTTCGTAAAAAAAAATCTGGCAAATGCAATTATAATAGTGTCTATACGTCCCTACTTACCACTTTAAAGCTGGGTTTGTAAATGGCATATGTATTTCTTTATTCACAAAGAGACTTGCTTTTAAAACATTTTTTTATCGTACATATGGCAAATTCCTCTTGCTGTCTAATATCACAGTTTTATCACTGGAATAAACATTGAAATAGAATTGCTACTTTTTCATCTTTAAGTGGGTAATTTCAAAGCTGCTACACAAAGGCACAAATTGCATCAGTGACAAAGGCTGACATGGCAGCTGCTCTGCTAAAGTATTAATTTCACATAACTTTAGCTGGTGTATTTATCCTCATTGCTACTCATTTAGACTAATTCTTATTCTAGTTTGCAGAACAAAAACATTAAGAAGGTTTAGTTTCAGGAACGGGGCACGTTTTTCTGCAAATAAATGAAAACGTTTCACAGACCGAAGGTGCGTTAATGCACGTAAGGCTCTCACTTGGTGCTTTAATTTGAATCAGAGATTTAGTAAGTTGCTTGATTAGTGGTTCTTTTCTTTTGCTGTGCTGCACAGTTACTGTAAAACTGCACAGACTGTAATGATACTGCACATATTTAAGGATAAACTCCTGTTTTAACTGTTAATTTTTGCATAACTATACAGTTGAGCAAAAGAAATAGGTAGATATTATACTTCTTTTGTAAAAATGCTGACCTAGTAGTTCAATCTTTGACCTCTCACCCCAAATGCATTATACATGATAACAGTGGTGAATTTTGTGGTGGTGGTTCAGCTGCTTCAGAACCTCATTCTGTAAAATGTTCTACAAGAATGACTTTGCTGTTCACCATTCTTGCTTTCTTACTTTGTTTACTGCTAAACTCGTGTGGAGGCATCTAATGGTTGGAGTTATGTATTCACAGTTAGGCCTAGCTTTGCCAATTTGCATAGTAATTACCTAAATTTATATTGGCTGTATGTTCTGCATATTTACATAAGCTATGTCTTATTTTTTTTTTTTTATGCTTGAAAAGAAACACCTACGTATATGTATTTTTTATTTTTTTTTAGATCCAGGCAGCACCAAACAGAAGGATCATACTCGATGCTAACTTTACCATTGCTAACGATAATCGTCGTTATTGTGGTACTTTCCATCACAAATAACATATATCTTATTTGTCACTTTGTCAGTGAGTCTTTTTCATAAAAATCCTGAGTGCTGCCTCTCAAACAATTATAGCAAAGTCTCGCTTTTCTTAGCTGGTGTTGTTAGCTGACTGTGTCAACACGACGAGGTAACTCAAAACCTACTTTCTTTCTTACTTCCAAAAAAGACCTTGGCAAATACTAGAGTGCCACACTTAAAGCACACACCTTGTGCTTATTTTCTCCTTTTCTTTTTTTCCCATCTGTGCTTCTGCCACTCTATGACCTTTAGCATTTTGAGCAATGTCGTTTGCGTCCGATGTGAACATCTGCAGCCATAAGACTGTCCAACAAGCAAAGATTGCATACTCAGAACACTGAATATATTGTCCCACAACTATTGCACTGAAAACAGTCCTTCGCAATATGAATATTCCACACATATTATATCGCAATGACAATATATTTGTGATATATTGTGCAGCCCTACTATTAAGTCACTTTCTTCCTGCCCTTTACCAGTTCATTTACATCTCTTTTAGTCCCCCCTCAAGTTCTTTGCTCACATTAAGTATTTGTCATCGGAAAGCAAAACGAGTCTGTAATTTTGACTCAAAAGTGGTTCATTAGAGCTCAGTCTGTAATTGCTTTCGCTTTTAAACTCCAACGAGATTGGTGTTTCTTCTTATTAAAATCCTACTTACAGTTGAGAAAAAATTTCAGTCGAAAAAGAATCATCTCTCATGTAAATCAAGGACATCTGAGCTGTCATATGAGACACTGTTTTGGCTACTTTCCCATACAATGGTCAAGTGACTGGACTCACGAAGCTGCATCTTCATTCTTTGGCCCATTTCTGTCAGAGATGCAAACTCACCCCCACCCAGAAACGAGAAAACCGACAAAATGCGATTTGCTTCATGAAATAACTGATTGACCCAACATGTGGACAAGAAAAAAGGGTTGAATTTATGACACAGATTCTCCCAATTTCCTATAATAGCATAAAGTGTAGCTGCAGAGAGTCTGCCTTTACTTAACAAAATGATGCCAAGATGCCTCTATTGGTGGAGAGATTTATAAGTCACATAACCAAAACCATGGACATGAACATGAGAATGTTTGTTTTCTTTTTTCTCTCTCTGAAAGCTTTTACCACGCAGAAGTCTGAAGTCTATTTTTTTTTCAGCCATCAGCTGGGAAATTGCTGAGTAAAAATAAGTGTGTGTGTATTTCTACGCACTCACATACACTCACTGAAGTAGAGAAGGAGACTCAATTAAAAACCAGCTGTGCCCTATTCCTCTGTTAGCCCTCCAGCGTCCCCCCCCCCTTCCTTTCTCTCATGTCTTCGCCTCCCTCCGCCCCCCATCCTGTCCTCCTCTGCTACCCCCTGCCTCAAACCCCCTGCTGCTCTGTAAGCCGCCAGTAAGCTGCTAGACTCGCGCTGATCTAATGCTTCCCTCAAAAACACACACATTCACACACGTACCGAGGTGCAGACACGGACGCAGCGAGTCACACAGGCATAAAACGCGTACCCTTCCCCTCAAATGTTCTTTAAGTGCTCATTTAACCCCCTTCCCCCTCCCCACACTTGATGTAATTTCTGTCGAGCTAACCTCCCTCGTTTTCCTCCGCCACTCTCTTCTCTTCTCCCTGATCTACCTGTTACCCCCCAACATGCAACAGCGGCAAAGCGCTGGGTGAGGGATTTCAAGGGTGGAAATATAAATTCTGGGCTTTTTAATGAGGAGCCAAACAAGCTGATGGACTGGGAAAATACTACAGGAAAGAATGAGCAGATGCTTGGTAATATGGTTTCAAATCACTTTTTTATTTTTTTTTTTTTTTTTGAGCAATAAAGGTTAGCACAGAGACTATTCGCCCAAAGATATTGTCCCTATAAACCCTTGAATAGTACACTTGGTTTTTTGCTCGTTTTGGTGGACTGGAAGCCTACTGTGCATTAGGTTTTCTTTTAATATTTTTTTTTGTGACTATTTTGAAAAGCTGTAATTTATGTTTTGTGCCATTGCCATGCTGAGAAAGACACAGTTGATGTAGCTTAATAAGGGTGTATCCAGAGGGCAGCAGGAGTGCTTAGCCAGCTAATCAGTGGTAATTCTATAAGTTCAGGTCCTTTAATTAGCTAATTTGCATTTTCAGAATTAATCAAATTGATTATGTAATTAACAGTACAATGCATCTTCTTCTCGGTTCCAGAAAAGGCTCACATGCACAATAACAAACACTGGCTGCTCCGAGAGTTACCCATGGAGACCGGAACCATGACTGGTAGTGAGTAATACATGTATGCAAGAGAAGATATTGCACATGGTTAAAAATGTCTTCTCTGAGTTTCTGCAGTCTGTGATATTAAGAGATAGCACTGTGGTTCAAAGAGCCCTTAGCTGGGGCTTTAAGCAATATGCTTTGATGGGTTATTACGGTTCACGCTAATATTGGCTCATAATGGAGAAAAGTCTCCAAGTAAAAAAAAAAAAAAACATATTATTTAATTTTTTTACAACTTGCCCCAGGACTATGTTTTCCTCATAAGACCTCTTGAGAGGAGATTAATCCAAGGGTCAAATTTGAAGATCCATCGATTATTACAAAAGAAATCAAGATAAAGAAAAAGAAAAAAGGGGAATGACAGCTGGGAAAAGAAACGCATGAAACTAGGCCAGACTTTTTTTTGTTCTCTGCATAATTTACCCAAATTAGCAATTCCACAAGTGCGTCTCAACCCTTGTCAACAGGAGTTTGATGAATAGCTTACCTGCCACACCAAGATGGAGAAGGAAAAGCAGAGATGTACACTCATTCGGTTTAGAGGTCAGTTTTAATCCGTAGAAAAAAAGCAGATCATCTTTGGATTTTGAGAGTGTGCTGGAGTGTGCAAGAGAACTTGTGCATCCAAGCTCCTCAAAGAAAAGTAGAAAATATCAGGTCTGCACAGATTTATTCCCATCTGCTTCACTTTTTACAGATGTTGTACAGAGTTTTCCATTAACCCAATGCACAAAACATACGCATTTGCAAGCTAAAGGAACACAACATGTGGTTCAAGTACCAGCTGCACTGCGGTGTAGTAGTTATTATAATCAACCAGGGCAAGTTTGTGTGGAGTTTCATCAGCAGGGAGCAGGGAGTTGATCTTTGGTGTTTGGTTGGCCAGTAATGCAAATGAGACCTTCTGAACAAGAAAAAGCAGGGTTTTGTTTTAAAGAGAATAAGTTATGGTCTTTTGCCACCCCAAGGAAATCAGATTTGGATCTCAGACTTCAGATGTTTTTCCTACTTAATGTGAATGTGTTTTGCTGAGAAGTGCAGTGATAAACAATTGTGATAAATCTTTTACTCATTATCCCTCCGGCAGGCGATATCCACCATCAGACTGCTGGGAATAACTCACCTCATAAATTTTTGGCTTGATATTAAAACACACAAATTAACCAAGTCGGCTTTTCGTGTCTCAACTCTGCGACCGCGTAGATATATATCCAGCAACTTCTGTCTTCGGTTAGCTTCGTTTATATGAAGAATTCTTATATATCACAGAATTGGAAGCGAGAACTTGTATTTTTGTCAGCTAAAGTAACACCTCAGATTGAGAAAACAGGAAAAAAACTAAACAATAAACTTCCATGTATCACCGGCGACATAATGTTCTTTTGTTCAGTAACGTTCTCCAGAAAATCTCTAAGGCCTCCACGAAAAGCGTATTAACTAGGGAACGCTAAAGGCGTTTGATTGTGCTGGATTTTATTTACGAATCCTGAAGTTAAGTGGGCTTATCACAAACATAACACCACAGGAACCACGTATCAGTTTCCTTTCACGTGACATTTCAGCGTCGATCCGTCACATAAAGTTCACGTTGTGGTCCGTCGAAATGTGACGAGGTTAAACGTGCATTAATATTTTCACAGGGCACAACTCCTGCAGAACCCGACTTCAGCGAATCTAAGCTATCCATTTCAGGCAAATGATCAGGTGCCTCTCTGTTTTGTCTTATTATTGATTCTTGATAATATGGTTTGTGGCCCACAGGACACTTTGGTGAAACTGCACATCCCTCGACAACCAACATGATCACGATGAAGAATGGGCACCAGGAGTCCAAGTCGGTGGTGCCTCTTTTTCTTCTGTCGCTTAGGAACTTTAGAGCAGTTCAGTAACGCCTCCCCTGATCTGCATTTTTCATCTCATCCTGCACCTGTGTCGCCCTCTGGAGATCCCGTGATTTCCTTCCTTCTCTCCTTTCACCCTGCTCTCAGGATTTAGGCGTGCCATCTGGAGGTCTTTCAGATTGTACTTACATATTACAACCCAATATTCTTTTTTCTTTTGGTCTCAATCAATGAATCAGCGGCGTGCAGCGTGATGGATTGCCAAAAAGAGGGAGGAAATGAAAGAGTAAAATAAATAAATAAAGCCAAATAGGGTGGGGGGAGCTTTAAGTCCCCTGCCAATCCCCAGTTATGCATAAAAATGCTTCTGAAATGAAATCTTTATCAAAAGAGCCACAAGGTTCTCCTTACAAGGTGTTTTCAAATAACCAGGCGTTATTATCATACCTCCACTGGGAAATATGCATTTACAGCTTGGAGAGTGTGAGGCAATGGGGTAACTGCTAACAATGTTTCCCCTAGTTATTGTGCATAATTGCATGCCTCTGTTATTGCACCTTTCTATTGCTGCTAATACAGAGAAAGCCCATTAGGCACTGTGCTAATGTGAGCGGTAGCCTGCAGTGCAGTGGGTGCACTGTTTAAAAAGCGACCACCGTAATGGGAGCTAAGCCATATAAGGAGGGCAATAACACCCAAAGCAGGCATGTTCAAGCTCTATTAAAGTAAGATTAAACTTTTCTATTAGGCAGTGCCGAGGCAGCTGCAGCATCTTAAAACAAATGTGAAAGATTGGAACTTATTTGATGTGCCCAAGGCTGGACTTTAGCAGCGGCTTACTGAACCAGTGGAAAGGTCCCTGAGGATTTTTCAGGCCTTGGCTTTTTTTTTATTATTATTATTTTATTTTATTTTTATTTAAGTAAAACAAATTATTTTTTAATAAACCGTTATAATTTACAAAAAAATTATGAAAGTTAATTTTTTGTATTTTTTGCTCATATCTAATTTTGGGATCTGAGCCCAGGTCCAAAATGACCTTTCTAAAAAGGTCTTCTGGTTGAGAAGCCGTTCAATTGAGGACCTGGGTAGGCTTTCCAAAACTAATATCTTTATTCATCCATCAAAATACCTTGACTGATATACATTTTAAAACAGTGTCACAGCAAGATTTGGACTTTAGGTAATATATATATTTATTTTTATATTATGAAAACCAAACAGCACCTCATGACTGGTTGAATCGTGAGTTCTGTTTTTGCTCAGAATTACAAGTTTTCAAATTAAGAGGCTCTCTAAAAGTCAGAATTTAAAATAAGACTATTTTATTCTCATCATCTTTGTCTTCAGAATCCAACACGGCTGTTTTGCATGAAACATGTAGACAAAGCAAAAATAAATAGATAAAAAAAAAAACACATCTCTTCTTGCACACACAGACACTAATGCACGCAATGTGTTAGTGCCCACCTGATTAACATCATTTTTGTTATGCATCTGGACATACTGAAGAACAAAATTAGGTATTTATATAGAAAATACACTTCTTATTTAATTATTTTTTGAAAAAATGAACAAAGAACTTATGAGTTGGAATTGTCCGTGTTATTTGTAAGCAGCTAGATTTCACCCTTCCAGAACTCGCTCTATTCTGTTCTGTTGCTGGGAAGACAAATGGAGTCTTATCAGTTCTGTAATTGATTTGACCTTTGCAAAAGTATTTCGGCTGCCACAGGGACCCTCAATCAGAACTCACAATTTCATTGTAAATTTGACAAAGGTCTCAAACTCCAGTCCGTGAGTACCAGCGTCCTGCAGCTTTCAGGCGTGTCCCTGATGGTACACACCTGATGCAAATGGCAAATCTCCCGCCACACCAAGCGGCCACGCTCTCCAGAGCTCTGCTAACGAGCTAGCTATTTGAGTCAGATGTGTTGAAGCGGAGATGCATCTTAAAGTTGCGGGAACCTGAATTTGAGATGGGGAAAATGATTAGCCAACAGATTACCTTTATTAATATTACGTTTTAATGAAAAGTTTAAATACATGGCTGATACAAGACTCGGAACAAAAGAGACTTCGAGGCAAAAAAAAAATAAATAAAAAAGGTAGCGTTTGAAAAGTGCACATCTAATGGTTCCAGATTCGCCTACCTGAGCTATGCTCTCTGCAGCTCCTCCGGAGACTCTTTACAGTTTCTACGAATAATACTTTTTTTTTTTTTTTTTTTGGGTGGATCTTCTAGTTTTCCTGTCCTGGTTGATGGGTAGGTTGCAGCACAAATGAATTCATTGGTACGGTATTCTAACCTTAAGCATAAGTGGATGTTACAAACCCGTTTAAAGTAAATGAGACCTATTTTTTTCGCCATCAGTCCTTTTCACATCAGCATTACCCATGGCACCAATTACACGAGAGCCAACACTACAATCTGCCAATTCAGACCTACATTCCAGACTTTATATGATTAAGCAAACCTCCTTTTTGTCGTCGTCAAAACGTTCCACACTGTGCTTTTCTTTTAGGCAATCTGCTTGAAGCAAAGATCATTGTGATTTATCAACTCTTTTTTTTTTTTTTTTTATGTCGCTGGTGCTTAACAGTAAAGGTTCATTTGCTCTAATTTTTCTTGCAAATAATTAATGTCCACAGTCCTTCTAAGTGCCAAGAGAGGCAGCTCAGGTACTTTGGGTTCTATTGCAATTTGTACAAGGGAAAAAAAAAAAAAAAAAAAAAAGTGGGTTTAGCACCAAAACTGGCTTTGGCGACAACTCCCTGTATGTGTCCATAGATGTCTATGTATGACAAAACTAGAACATTTAACGAACGGTGATGTAGATGCTTTTATCATGTCATTGTAGCCTATTTGTACAACAAGCCGATTCATTGGAAGGCACCTCTGAAAGATTGATTGCAGCACAATTTGAGACTCTTTAGGTGTTTAATCACTGTTGATCCCCTTCGTGCCATGTTGCAGGGACGCAGCTGCAGCCAGACAGCCCACAGTGGATTACTCTGCCGTTAATGACCACTGACTTGTCTCGGCCGTGAACGCGCGCTCCGCGAGCCCCGGTCATTGCTCTCCGCGCTGCATGCGAATCCATGGTCGCTCCCTGCGATCCGCTGCGCGCAGCCATCCCTGCCTCTCCCCCCCCCCGCCGCCGCCGATCAGTCGTCAAGTCTGCACCCCCACCGCTGTATCCTCCACTCCAGAAGAGAGCCGACGGAAAGACGTGCCTCTTTTATTACTATTAAATATTATTCATTTGATTTCATTGCGCGCAGCTGCTTTTTTTTTTCTTTTTTTTTTTTTTTTTTTGTTCTTCTCTTTTTTGGCTACATGGGGCACTGTCTCCGCCGCGGAATGGATTGCTCCGTCTGATTCCAGCAATCCGGTGATATGTTGAACCGGAGGCTTCCAGCCTGCCACCTCCGTCAGTTCTCAGACTACAGCGCAAAGAAAAGTGTTCAGTGAACAAGTGCGTGCGGCAAGCACCGGGCGGCTCGAATCGAGGAATCGGAGGAGGGGTTTGGGAGGCAGGAAAAGAAAAGTTGGAAGTTGAAGAAAGGAGGATTATGCGGTGAGTGCCGCACATTGCCGCGAACAGGTACGTCACATTTTTTTTTTTTTTTTTTTTTTTTTACTATATTCCTATGGAAACGATGCTTACGCACCGCTTGTTTGTATGCCGCTCTGTGGTCTCACATGAGTGCAGCGGGGGGTTTCTCCGACACGTAGCGCAGAGCCGTGACATTGAGGTGCCTTTCATCGGAAGAGCAGCTGTGGTCCTCCTGCGGGTATCCGCCGCGCTCGCAGGCGGACGCAGAGGATCTCCTCGGCCGGCGTCCGCGGCGGAATAATGTGTCAAAAGTGGCAAGAGAGTGGAAAGTAGGCGCAGCTGAGTTTTCGTTTGCGTCTGTTGTGGGGCATCTGCGCAACATTTCATCACACGGAATATGTGAGGAGGCGCAGGATGAATAATTCCAGCGGTCATCATTCTCTAAAGGGTCAAGTTGTTCTGTGAGGCATGCCTTGCGTCCGACGGTCTACTATTGCATCGCATGCGTCCTTCAGTCTTTCAATCTCTGTCCAGCTAAATGTGCTCAAAAATAATGTTTTGTTTAATAATGTACAGTGTGGATCATAGGTTTGAATCGGCAGATTGCAGTGGTGGTTCTTGTGTAATTGGCGCCCCGGGCAACACTCCCTCCCCCCTCAGCCCACCCCATACACAGCTAAAACACATGAGGGAGCTCCTTCGGCAATAGCAAATACAAAAGCGGCACGTAACATTTGAGAAACATTAGGAGATAAAAGATATCGATGTGCTATTTTTTTTTTAATTACATAATTAGATATTTATTTTAGATAAATAACTTGAGCCAGGCAACACTCCTAAGGATATATATTTTAGGGATTGTTTTACTCGCTTGTTCTGTGGGTTTTCAGTCAAGAACTGAAATATTTACTCTGCTGAGCAACGTTTTGGCATCAAAATGCTTACTAAAAATAAAAACTAGTGCTGAGGCTAATAATCCTCTTAAAAGTCAAAGATTATGCTTTACTTTAGCTTTCTCGTTCCTGTCATTAACTTCTTGAAAGATGTTTATGAGAAATGCTGAAGCTTAAGGGAGATAAATGTGAAGAAAAAAAAAATGTAAAAAAATTCTGCGTTGGCTGGTATGGACACAGATGAACAGGTGCAAAGCGGAACCTGGATGTCGTACACCTCGACGCCTGTGTGTTTTATCTCTGGGCAGAAATCGCTCGGATAACTCATCCGACGTCGGCGTGAACACGGGATCCGCTGCATGTTCCCGACTCTTCCTGCTCGCCCTCGCAAAGCCGCCGTTCACCTCTTTGCGATATGCATGCGTCATTTAGTTTTTCTTTGCCCTGCCTTGTATTCACTGTGAAACATTGTAGAGTTATTATGTAGAGTTAAATCACACATGAAGGCTGTGCAGATGCGCCTGTTTTGCTCTGCTTTTGATTTATTTCCTCCAGTGCGTGATCTAAGTTTTTTTTTCTCTCTCTCTCTCTCTCTCTGGTGACACTGAGAAGCAGAAGGCCACAAGCCCAGCTGGCACCCCCCTCTCCTCTACTCCCTCTTTCCCCATAAGCTGCAGTAGAAAATAACACTGGGGGACGCCGTTAACTCTGGGATGAATATTCATTGATCATATGTATGTGCATCTTCCTTCTTCCAGGATTTATTACCACACGCAAGAATCACGAGGGAGGACAAGGGGAAAAAAAACGGGAAAACTTTTGCCGGGATGCATGGTGTCAGAGGCTGAGGCCCACACACCAGCTGTAGACGCGAGAGCCTGGCAGCCATTGGCACCTTGTGACACGCAGACACACAGATGCCACGAAGATCTTGATGATGAGACGCCCCTCTGAAATTCGCACTTCAATCTTGCTGGAACACTCTTTCCTCTCTCTCTCTCTCTGCGGCCCCTTTATCTCGTCTTCCACCTTGAGCTTTCTTCAAGCCAGTCTGCGCTTGTGTGATCTCTAACTCCCTTTGATGGCACTCTCCCCCCCACCCCCCAGCCCCCTTCTTTCCATACCTTCATGTAGAACTTTTGAAAAGCCATAGGAATCAAAATTGAAGTGAAAAGCTCTTAAGATTTGCATGCGGTCACTGCTGGGAGATTTTTAAACACATGCATATGGAAACAAATGTTGCTCTCGAGCCATATGTCCTGTCCAAACTTGGCCACCTCCCGCTTTGTGTTTTTTTTCTCTTTTTTTTTTTTTTTTTTCTTTTCCCCTAATCGGCAAGGTGTGCTAATCGTGGCGGGCGGTGTGCTGTGTGTGCATATGCAGTCTTAAGTGCTAATAGGAGCTCACACTAGAGAGCAGCAGGCCGTGTCAACCGCAATCTCCAGACAAGCCCTCAGGGTGTCCTATTTGGCACTCGCACACGGACGCAGACACACTCACACACATATATGCGCTAATGGGGCCGCTATGTTTAGACTCGACTTAAAGACCCGGAGCGCTACGGGCTCATGTCTGAGCTGGACATTCACAGTTGACAAACAGGATTACCTTAAATGCTGCAGATTTTGTATGTCCTCAGAAGGTGTTTGTTCTAGTAACGTGCCAGTCAGGCTTTTTCTTTGCTGTATTCTTAAGCAATTTCTGTTGTTTTGGTTTTCATTCGGGCCTGAGCCAGAAAGTTTGACCATGTTTTTTTTTTTTTTTTTTTAAAGACTATATCGTATAGAAAAGAGAAAGTGCCACAGATCAAGTCTTTGATTGAGGCAGTTTTGGATTCTGCAGGAAATTAAGGAATTACGAGGTTTATGCTTGCACTGTAGACAGATAAAAGGTGATTGAAACATATATTTACCAAAAACGGTGGGCGATTTTAGTTTTAATGTCTTTTGCTGATTAGAATAATTCTGGTTTTTCCTGCCATTTGCCCTGCCAAATACTGATCAGGGCGGCTGTTGCCAAAACCAGCTGATTCCGATCACTGGCCAATTGATTTGTGCGTCTCAGCTTTGTTTATTCACACATGAGTATTATTAGGCAGTGAATAGCTTTTAGTTTCAGTATTTTATCTTTGTGTCTCTTCCTCTATGTGGGTTACATATTTATACATGCATTTTGCTGAAACACCTGTGAGGCCTGGAAAGAGGTGCATCAATCTTCATTAGGCTGAAATGAGGTTGGCCTTGCTGAATAAATGACTAGCATCCAGAAGCAGGGGTGTGCGTGTGTGTGTGTGCTCTGAGCTCTGTGGTCCACTCCGACCTGGCTGACAGATGACTGCAGTGATTTCCAGGGTTCAGCAGATTAGGGGATTAAAGACCGACGGCTTCACACAACAGCACAAACGGCGTGCATGGGCATCAGCAAGAGTACACACGTCCGCATCGGTCAAACAAAGCGCACGCTCTCGCATCCTGGTCTGCCGGGGCTGCGGTCATTGATATCTGGCATGACCCCTGTGTGATGTCTGTTGTCCCAAGGTGTTCGTGCGTATACTCACGGATGGAAAACAGCATTATATAAAACCTCAAGGGTCCAATTTCACTAATGCCACTTTCACAGTACTGCCATGACCTGCATTGGTGCCGAGAGCCCAGTTAATACATTTTGTCCTTCTCCACCAATTCAAAATCCACTTAGTGTTTAAAAATGAACTAGCATCGTGGGTTGAATGTTTTTTTTATTTTTTTATTTTGTTGTTGCTTTTTTCTTGTTAGCTAGTGCAGTTTTGTTGACAGAGTACGGTCAAAAGTCCCTCTTAAACACAAATTCAACCCCACTCTGATTTTTTTCAAAATTTTACTTTATTTTTCTTAATTCTGCCAACTGGAACTGTATTGCACTGAGTTAATGGATGTTGTAACAAAAAAACCTACTTATTTGTCGCTCAGGTGTAATTATTCGAGTGCAGAAAAGTGCCCTGCATTTGAAGGCTTTGTGGGTTTTTATGTTTTGACAGGTTTGCTGCTTTTCTGTGGGCGCCTATGTGTGTGTGCGTGTGGGGGGGGGAAATAAACTTGCTGCATGGTGCTAACATTTGTTTTCATTTCACTTTACCTGGGCATTCCTGGAGGGTGTGAATCACAAAATAGCTGTTGCTACCGGTGGTGCAACCATAGCAACATAACTGAGTTTTACAATGCTTTAAATCCATCCAATTTTATCTTGGCAGCAGAATTTTTAGACAGTTTTTTTTTTCCTCTTTTTTTTTTCTGTGGAGATGTTATATAGATAAAAGAAAGTAAGACTTTCCAGGAGAGCTGCACACCTGCGACTCAGAGAATCTTTTCTGTCTGCCAAGTTTAAAATCTAAATATGACTGGATTTTTTTTTTTTTTTTTTAATTTACCATTGCTGACAAACTTGTTGGCATCCCTGTAAAGATATGTTGGAAATAATAAAAAAAACATTTCCATCTGTTGCAGCAGCAGCATGGAAATTTCAGGCTTCTCTTATGCTACCTCCTGCTGAGCCAACCCTGCAGGTTTTCTGTTGAAATCGGGTTTTGGGACTGAGATGGGCCAGACTGGACTTAGGATGCGAGCCCCTCCGGTAGGGAGCGACCGTTTGGGAACGCTAGCTAAAGAAGTTTCTTTCACACACAAAATTGACTGTACAGTGATAGTTAAGAATACAATCAGCAGTTCGTCAAAGAAATTTGTCATTTAACATAAAAGGTTCTCCTTAAAACGTCCTTCATATAAGAAAATGAATCGACACATTTTGGCAACCGTGCCAGACCTGCATGTGGTGATGTAACTCATTTATAGAATTGCATCAACAGCAAACTACTGGGTATGCTTTAATGGTTTGCTGGTGTTACGTTTGATGTGATTTGTGGAGAGAGTTGGGTTAAGAGGAGGCTTGACATCATTTTTAAATATTTGCCTGATCAGTTATCTGCCAACTATACAATTAAAACACCTCGGTGATGCGTTTCAGCGCTGCTCTACTTCATATCGCCGAGGATACACCTAATGTTTTTTTTTTTTTCCATCGTTATTTCACATAATTTCTTTTAAACACATTAATTATTTATGTACTTCTTTTAATGTGAATTTTATTTTGTATGCCTGGTATTTTGAACATAATTTTAAAGATGCAGGTTGAACAAAAATGTCTCATAATTTCAAAATTTTGCAAATTAGAATTTTTTACAATACATAAATAAAAATAAAACTAAGGCTCCTCCAAAAAAGCTCGGGCCCCATGTTTCTCGGCTCATTGTGCTTAGTGACAATGTAAACATGAGTCTTAGTTTGATTTTGTTAAAAAATGGATATCTCTAATCATGCAATTCTTTCTCCAGTAGATTGAATTGACTCAAACTACTTTTTTTAGTGAGTTTGTGTCATTGTGGGAACGTCTGCTTTAAGGCTTTCACTTGGAGCCAAACATCTCTCTACACATCCAGCACACTGTGGTCGCTCAGTAGATTAGCATTTCATCATTTCAAACAAAAGGTTAGATAGTGAAACATGTAGAAAAAAAAAAAAAACCTTATTGTCACTGCTAATTAACAAAGAACACTGACCTTTAAAAAAAATACAAGGGGAGCGAGTTGAGCAAAAGCAGAAGAGTCCAATACTGTTTATACAGCTTCTATTATTGTCAGGATACGGCGTTAAATAAAAAGTATTAAATTGAGCGGCACAGCTCTACTAAAGGCTGCTCAGTCTGCCCACCACCTACACAGCTTTTTCACAAGCTCAGGGTTTTCTTGAGCCAGATATACAATCAAACCAGTGTCATAAATCCACATCCAGATAAAAAAAGAAAAGAAAAGAGCAAAAATCCTGCAGTAATATTGCTTCAGGATAGCAAGATGATATACTTTCTGAACTTCTTGAGAGCAGATTTTGGATAGCATGACACGCAACAGTGTCAAGAAAAGGTTTTTATGGGATGGCCTGTCTGCAGATCAGATAACCACTTGTGCCTCGGTGTATCATACCCCCACCTCCCTTTCATTTCCGTGTCCCGTCTGTCTATTTCTCTGTTTGATCCGAGACTCCTACTGTGTCAGATTTCAACATTTCAATCAGAATTATTCTCCTTTGAGACGGCTTGCCGGGGCATTTTCAGGAACAGCGTCCTGTGGGGATTAAGAAGCCTAAAATTACAAGAACCTATTGATCAAGGGGCAAATAATTTATATCATAGACATTGGTTCATTGTCAAGTAGGATCCCATACGATTAAAACGGCACGATAATCCTTGTCAAAGTTTAAGTTTGCTGTGTAGTTCTGTCGTTTGTGGTCAGCATGCGAGTCCATCCAGCAAATTAGTTTTAAGCTATTATCATGGATCCTAAAAGTGAAGGTGAGGCCTTCGAGCCTGAACTTTATGTTAATGAGACACTTGTTTAAGCAAGTAAAAAAAAAAGTTTGTTTCAATAGCAAACAGATGTTCCAAAGCGCATCGCCAAAAAAACTAACTCAACAGTTAAATGTCAATCATCAAAAGCCAAGTTGGTTTGAAGTGTACAAATTAAGCACTTCCTAAGGTTGTGTTGATATGTCAGCCAGTAAGTATATCAGGTTACCTAACAACACTGTTTAGAAAAAGCATTAAAAAAGCTTTCAGCTCTTTTAAACTGTGTGATAAAATGATGGTAGCACTGAGAGAACACGTCAGCAGGCTGACTGTTAGCAGCTTGTGATAAAGATGCCACCTGTTTAAGGTTAATAAGCTAACAAGGTATTACAGTCTTTTAAAATTTCATAGTCTAATTTAACATATAAAATCATGTATACTACTACTCTGCACAGACTTTTTAACACAGTTGAAAACCTTATTGTATAGTAAAACTTTACTCTATTTTAATAAATAAAAGGGCAAAATTACAAAGTTTTCTTTAAGGAGATCTGGGGAGCTTTAGGATATCTATAGAGTTAGACGAACAATACCACGATATATGGCCTGGAATATTTTAAGCTAATGATTTGTTGCCGCATGTCCAGCTGAGCCCTGAACAGCTCATAGTCCTGCCAGATTTTGAATATTAAGTCTTTTTCATTCAGAGGTGGTATTGATTATGGGGAAAAATTATTTGCTTTCATGGAGATTTAAAATATATATGTATAGTTAAACATGTCTCAATAATTAGTATGAAAAAAAATTGATTGTCATTACAAGAATACAATTAATTGCTGAGGCTCTGTAAACATATTTCCTCTGGTATTTTTGAACATCCACCTACTGCAATAAGCTCAAAGTCTTTGAGGTTGGACGGCCTCCATTTGCTCACTTCACAAATTTTCTGTTGGCTTGAAGTCAGGGATTTGGTTGGGCCACTGTAACACAGGCTCGTCAAATCAAAAGATGTATTTAAATCTAAATCTGTCAGGGCGGTGAATACTCTGGGGCGTCATTGTAATTACCTAAAAAAAAAAAAAAAAAAAAAACGTTAAACGACTTTTTATGTAAAAATGACGATCACTTTAAATTAAAACGTAACAAAATAACACCATAGTGGGTCTTTGAATACATATTCTCTTCTTAATGCTTGAAACGATGTTGCTAAGCCTCCCAGGACACATAGTGGTAGGAAGAAAACTAGAAACAAAAACCAACGTTGGATCTGAAGCTCAAAGAAGAACGATTTCACATTTTTCTGCATTGTTCTGAATAAGTCACTTTATGGTATTTTCCTAAACAGTTTCTGAAGTCTGAAAGCAACAAACTTGTCTCCAGTCTGTGCCCTCATTCCCTCCTCCCACACACACACACGCACACGCATGTGACCTTTGATGGCTGTATATTTTTCTTTGAAGGGGGGGCTTGTGTTGCTCAAACGATCGCTGTGGTTTAACGTTCAGATATGAGTGTGTATTAGCTTTGCTTTAGAGGAAGTGACGCTCGTAGAGCGCACCCTTCATCTTGGATTACTATACCCATGGATCCTGTGGGTATTTGTGTTGGAAGTGATGGTAGAGCGGGACGATATTTACTTCTTCTGTCTGACAGCTGACCGACTGGTTTTAACTCAGCTTCCTCATGGGGTCATGGTGCTTTGATATGAGCTTCTTGACAAAACCTAAGCTGAGAAAAGTGGAGTTTTTAATTTATATGCCTTTTATAAGTAGAAAACTGAAGAGAAGGTAAGAACCTCTCTGAAGGCCACATGTTTAAATTCAGTAAATACTACTGTGACGTTCAAAGTTTAAATTCTGTCTAATTTTCTTAGATATCTTTAAAGGAGACAGACTGTCTTGTAATCATTTAAAGTCCTCTTAAACTATTAGAATCCCCTTTCTGCTAAGTTCTTTCAAAGGTCTAATTGCTTTTTTGTGCTAATTTTCTATCGAGTTCTAGTATCTGGCCGTTAAATCATGTAAAATAATTACGAAAGTAAACAATTGAAGGACAAAATAAGTGTCACACTTCAAAGAAACTACAGGAGATTGCATTATCCGAAAGTTTCATGCCTCAGCCCTCATTCCCTCCATTTGAGCCTGAACTTTGTTAATGAGACTCATTTCGGCCGAAAAGTTGATACGGGATACGAGTTAGCTCCTGGCCACTGCCTTCCTACGCAATTCTGCTAGTTTGAAATCTCTCCTCACAGCTCAGTCTGTCCTTTCTCCCACTGGAGTGGATTCCTACAATTCCACCAAGGGCCAATCGGCAAACAAGGAGAAGTTGTCATCTGTGACGGTGTATTTTGTTAATGCATTGAGATATTTTTACTTCAGCACAGTTATGCATCTATCAGCTAATTGTATCATTTTGAAAATAGCTACATCGAAAAAATGACTGTTGACTGGAGTTCGCCGATTGTGATCAGATTTGACCGATGAATGTTTAGCAAGAAACTATAAAGTCTGATTTTTTTACCTATCAGTGGTAAATGTGTTGCCAAGTAGCTCTCACCAGAACCTTCCATGTTGTAGACGCTGTTACTCAGGGATGTAAAAAAGATCATTTAAAAATAAACTGAATGTCTTGAACAGGTCAAAACATGCCTTCACCTGTTTTATCCAGACTTTGAGAGAGCAGGTAGATAACAGGAAGGCTGAACCAAATATAGCCAAATTTCAAGTGACTGGATTTGGGATGACAGTGATTGGACGTACTTTTTAAAGTCCAATGCTTGCAGTGCTAAAAATGTTAATTGCCTGTATAAGATGTAAATATTAAATCTTATTGTAAATGGACTGAACTTATATAGCGCTTTTTCCGATCATTTCTGACCACTCAAAGCGCTTTACACTATAGTCATTCACCCATTCGCTCACACAAACAT
>CAEGAE010009927.1:0-17187 GCA_903067095.1 Girardinus metallicus
ATATGTATTTATTTTTTATTACATAAGTATAATCCAAAACTGAATGTTTCAGTAGGACTAGGGTGAAAAAAACCCAAAGAAAAGATGCATTATTTGACCATTATTTTACTATTACCCCTAATAATTCCATACTAAACATTTCAGAGTGAGAATACGACACTGTCCTTACAGCTGACGTCTTCACCACAGGTGCTAAAAATGTGGCGGTCACCATTTTCACGGAAAGTATCTAAAAATCCCTGTCTGTCGTCAGCATCCCGCTGCGTTTGTACCGTCTCTTTCTCAGCGGGGTGTTTGCGTCGGTGGGCCAGGTAACGCGCGGTCAGCTGCCTGACGTCGTGGAGGAACGCCTGGCCTCTTCTGAGATCGTCCAGTCTCTGCTGGAGCTCCGCTGCCTCCTTCTCCAGCAGCCACAGCTGCCTCTCTGCCCTGCATGACCAAACCCCGACAAGAGGAATTCACAAACTCTAAAACTGCATAACTTCCCTTCAAAAAAAATTTTTTAAATCACAAAACATCAGATTACTAAGTGTTTGTGGAGAATGGACCACAAGTTGTTTTCCTTTTTCCTCACCTCATTAGCTCGTGTTTGGTGTTCAACAGTCTCCGAGTCTTCGTTCGAATCAAAGAGCCCACCTGCCGAAAGAGAAACCGCAGAGAACCAATCAGCTTGTTACCAGCAAGCCTGCCTCTAGATGCTAGCCGCTAGCTGCAGGTGCTGGACTTCACTCTGGAGAAGCATGAATGTTACCTTTATGTTCTCTCTTTGCAAAGACCTGAGGTCCTTCAGAGATGAGATCTGAGGAAGAAAAGAAACTCACAGAATGCATCTGATATTTTCAAAACACCAGAGTCACATTTTCAGATTTACTGAGTACAGCTTTGCAGATGTGTTTTTAAAAAACTAAGAACGTGTTAAATTCTGACTATGACAAGCGAATATGCGTGTACTTCTCCACTGATTCAGTTATACTTCCCACAATCCTGTGCTGCATCACCATCACTGTCACATGACCAAAGCTCCAGAAACAAAAAGCAGCAACATAAAAATAAATATCGGTTGTTGATAATCGGCCCGATTTTATTTAGTGAACCGATATCGATATGTTAAAAAAATAACAAATGCTGTACGATACCAATGTTAGTAACGATACACTGTACATCTCTACTTCTGGCATTCTGGTCACCCAGAGTAAACTGGAGTGTTGCCATGGAGAGGGTTGCTAGGCTTCCTACTAGAACCGCCTTGAATAAGCAATAGAAAGTGACAGTTCTTGTCACTAATGATTTTGCTGGACGACAAATTATCCCAGAAATGATTGGGATAAACAATAAAATTAGAATTTTGAGACCATTGTCAACTAGTGTCTTGGTAACTGCATAAGAATGAAAGTACACCGAGGTATGTCACAGTTACAAATGTTGCTGGACGTTTTATGTTCCCAGAAGTTATTGCGCTAAATGACAACATGGTCGTTTTGACACCATTTCCAACTAATCTGCTGATAGTGGCGGATTAATGAAGCTTGCCTGCTCAAACACTGAGAAACTATGTAGAGCACTCCCATCTGCAACTGGAAAACATTTTAAATATCCAAAATATAAAAAGACAAGCAACCAAAAACAATAAATAAAAACCACACACAACCAAGACCATGAAAAAAAAAAATAAAATAAAATAAAAAATCGATAATAAACAAAATTGCCCTTCAAAAACATAATCGTCACAGTGGAAATTTATGAGCTCATTTTAACCTGTGCGATTAATTGTGACATCAGGTTTAGTCTCGATTAACAGTTTTAAGACTGAGCGGCAAAGTGTTTGAGCGTGTCACAGAGAAGCGGCGTCGCAGGGCGGACCTGTTCCTCTAGCTGAGCCGCCACGTTGTTGGCGAAACAACCGACGGACTCTCTGACTGCCGCCGACTCCACCGTCTCCCTGGAAACGAGCGCACAAAAGAAGTGAAAGTGGCTTTTGACGCAAAGTGAAATCGTTTGTTTGCAGGTTGCTCCATGTGGGTGATTTTACCCGTACTGCTGGCAGAAATCCAGCACGGCATCCAGCACCACCTCTAACTGGGATCCTCCCCGGCCGGCGCGCTTCTTCTGCCCAACGCCGCCGTCGGATTTAGCATCTTTAGCTGCAAATATTCACACCTAAAGCTCAATATGAGCATATTGGAGCTCGAGGACATTTTTGTTTTTACTTGAAAATCTTCAACATACTCTTGTCTGATGAGGACTTTCTTCCCAAACGGAGCCGTGTAGTCAGGCGTTTAGTCGTCGTTGAACTCGGATTCTGGAAAATGACAAACAAAGAATGGAAACAGCCATACGAAAGTCATGCTGCTGCTTTCAGGCAGAACGTGGGTTCATACCCAAATGCTGCCTTCATCATCTTCCTCATCGGAGGAAGGGAGCTTCCTGCGGTTCCTCCGTGCTCCATCCGAGTCAGACTCGTCCTGGAGAGACAGGGAGAGAGACAAAGAAAATAAATAAAAGTTGTGTGAACAGCATTTTTTCTCCAGACTCTGTCATTTTTAACGTACCAACACAAAATCTCTGTAGAAATGTGGAGAGGTTCTGTGTCTGTCAGGGTTTTCCCCCTGTGCATCATAAGCCTGGCGGGCCACCAGGCTTTACTTGTGCCCCCCACCAGGCTCAGCATTGCTTATTTTTTAAAGTTTTCTTACAATGTTAGCATTGTTTAAATGCTAACATTTATGTTTTTTAGCATTGAAGAAAATGTTGTTTTTTTTTACATTTTTTAATTTTTTGTAGTTGGTGTTCAGGTATTGATCTTCCAGTCTTTCAATAACTCATAATTATCAAGTGATATTTTCAAATTTCCTGTCAACTTTAAACGGTTTATTTAACTCAAAAACACGACGGGCCGCTGGATGAACGACTGCCCCGGCGTCCAACCGCCGGGCTCAGCAGGTTTTCTGGGGGAAACCTTGTACGTTAAAAACTGACTATTACCTCACCGACCCTGCTTTCAATATGGTCTTCGAACAATCTCTACCTCAGACTCTGAAGTCTTCCCACCAGCTGATTCGCTCGCCATCTCGCCCTCCTCCTCCTCCTCCTCCTCCAGCTGCTGCCTCTGTGCCCGTCTGGAAGCGGAAAAGAAAAAAAAATGCAGAAACACCTCAAAAGAATTGGTATATCATCAAAACATTTTTTTTTTTATCATTCATTTCAGAAAGTGAAACTCACATTACATAAATTCATTACGTCAGGACCTTGGTTGGAGGTCCAGTCAAGTACTTTCTACAGAGGTTTTGTGTTGGTGCATGAAAAATGACAAAGTCTGGAGAAATTTTCCAGAAATCTGACATTTCTGTGTAAAATATAAATTTTTAAATTGAGCTTATGTAATATTCACATTTTCTGAGTCACACAATTTTGGGTTTTTATTACGTGTAAGCTATAAGAAAGAAAAGCTTAAAGGGGCAGTGTTATTTGTTTTCCAGTCACAGAGCGCCATTTTTTTAGCATACACAGATAATTATGTTACCAGCAGTTATTATAAAAATGCTATAAATGTATATTGACTTCCTGATTTTGAGCTTTGACATTGGGCCTCTGTCTCTTTAAGAAGTTCATACTTTTTCTGAAACTCCACCTCCATGAAGTCGTCACAACATGGCTCCTCTATTAACCCTTTAACAACGTTTTTACCAGCGTTGCACTGAGAAGTAGCTCATATGAAAAGCCCAGCAGTTGCTCAGGTCCACCAGGTGTTTGGTATTTGCTGCTGACAAGTCTGAAGGAGCTGAGTGGGGAGAGCTGCTCTGTAAGGTTGAAAACTGCCCCTAAGAGGAGGAGCTTCGTCCTCAAAGGCGGAGCTAGGTCCACTCAGACGTTTTGCACAGCTGAACGATTGCCACGGAGATTAATGGATTTCTCAAACAGGCATGAAAGAATCAAGGCAACACTCCAGCTATGTTCCTGATGAGGGAATAACATGATGTAAAGCTCAAAAAAGGCAATTTTACACAATAATGCCCCTTTAAAATATTTCAATCCACCTGTTACGAATACGGAAATTTACGATTTACGTTGTAAAATGGGTCAAAAAAAATAAATAAATCAAAGTTTTCACCCAATATTATATTTTTTTCAGCTGTCTGAAGAATTGACTGCCTCTTTAAAAATGGAGCAGATTTGTTTTTGTTACATTTTTCCTCCTGTTATCATGATGAACTCTGAGCAGCGTCTGTCCGTTAGCGCGCTGACCTTCCAGCAGCCGTCCTTCCCGGGGCCTTCCTCATCCCGACAGGCTTCTTCCCACTCAGACGCTGACCGATCGTCGCCGTGGACCGGGTCGTTTTGGACCTCTCCGCTTTCTCGTCCGGCTGCCTGTCTGCTGCTGCCTTTTGTTGCCTGATTGATGGGCGATGAGCAACGGATCTGAACTGTTGCCGGAATGATGTGGAAAACAGAAACAAAGCGCTGAACTTTACCTGGCTCTTCCCTTCCCTCCTGTTTCAGTCCTGCTCTTCTTCTTCCTCTCCTCTTCCTCGCCTCCTCCTGAGCCTTTTCTCTTTGCAGTAGCTCCCTGCTTTTCGACAGGAGCAATCTTCCCCCTTTGTCCTCGGTTGTTGTCCAGCCGTCCCTCCTCCCGGACATCCAAGTGCTCCTCCAAGGCAGTGCTGTGGAGAGGGTTGCCTAGGGGACAGATCCAATAAAGGTTTTCAATAGGTAAACGAAACTAATGTAACACATGAATTTAGAAAAACGGCTTGAATTTGTTGGTGCAGTAACACAGGGAGACACTCACTATCGTTCTGCTCCAGTCCTTCTAAGAAGCTGGCTTGGTCCACAGCAGACAGACTGGTAGACTCCATCTATTTAGGACGTAAACGACAGGTTTACAGTTCAGGACTTACTGATTTTTCAGCACAGAGTTGGTAAGGCAGCGTTTAGAGACAAACTCACCTGGCTCTTGTGCGCCTGGCCCAGAGGCACTTTGGTCCCTCGGCCCTTTCTGACGCCGCAGGAATGAGAAAACAGAGAAGGGTCTTTATTTTATAGCTTAAACAATGTGCCGTGATGTATATTTGTCTTTTAACTGTGCTTTCTAAGGCCACGGTTACAGAGTGCTTCATAGTTAGCAATGAAATGGACATCATCTAATTTTTTTCTAATTATTAAACGTAGCAAAACAGAGTTATCATTTTTCACTTCAAACACCAACTGGACGTATCGTCTTAGATCAATTTTTTGGAGTTTATTAAAAACAAAAATCAGCAAATAACTGAAGACATGCTTAGGTTTATCACCTTATTTCTTAATGTTCTGTTAGACTGTAAACCTGTCGAAAAGGTTTCAGCAAAATCAATGAAATGCAAATAAAAGTGAAGAAATTTCAAAACAGGCCTGTAAAATCTAAAACTAATTGTGTTTGCAATGATGCCTTCAAAGTGAAAAGACAGACAAACAATAAAAATACGTTTTTAAACTGCTTTCAGTTTAAAAACGTCATCAACCGAAAAAAACTCCAGGTTAATTTTAAGTGACCTGGACTGGATTATTATAACGCCATTTTAGAGCAGCATTATTGTGAAATACTTTGTTACCCACATTAGTTATGACAAATAAACTAAATAAATGTGACTCTGTACTGGGTAGAATAAGCCAGTCCAGCTTTAACTACTCGAAACATTTAAGCTACATATTAAACATACATATTAACCTTAAAGTCGTTCTGTAACAAAACGTATTCATACTATTAAGAGCGAAAACTGCATTATTTTTCTATTAACGGCTATTAACAAAATGTGGATATATTATGAAATAAAACAAAAACAACCTGACGGGTTGGTGTAATGTCCTCACCTCATTTTCTTCAATGTTTTGTTGACACTGTTAGCTCGACCTGAAGCAGCTGCTTCCCGCAAAACAGTTCGAGTTCCGGACGGAACCATTCCGCGAACACCGAGGGGGTGAGGGGAATATTTAAAAGGAGAGAGAAACCCTTGAAATTCACAATCGAAATAAAGCAGCATATATTTTAAAAATAATGCCTTAAAAAGACGTTTTAAAAACAGGAGTGATTTAGGAAATTCCTTTAAATATGGGATTCTATCGCTCGAAATGTGAATATGGAACGGTCTACTCCTACGGTACTACGGAAAGCAGGAGGTCATCTTGCCTTTCTTCGCCATTTCAGAGCAATGTACTTGAACCATTGCTGTGGTGATATTTCTGTTGGAATTTTTAAAAAATCTAATTCTTCATAATTTTATTGGATCTAATCTGGAAACTTTACATCTTTTAATTATCCCCTCAATTCTTAAATACAAGCAGAAGTTTAAAAGTCAACATGATTTTATTCATATTTTTGTTAAAACAGAAGTAGAACAAATCTTAACTGCAACTTAAAATTGCAGTTAAAATTTTAACTCCATCAAAGTCAGTTTTGATGGTATGAGATATGATTTGGGGTTAATTTTTCCCTTCCGAGTGATTTAAGCCTCTTCAAGTCTGAGACTGAATTTAATAAAAACGTAAGACTGTTTAAGATCTTACAGAAACTAATCAGATTTGAAAGGAACCCACAGTTTTACTGTGGACCAGTTTTTCTTAATTTTATCAAAGCAACAAATAAAAGCAGCAAAGATGAATCACTAAATGGACAAATGCCACATGGTAAATAGTTTACTATTTCTTTAATGAAATCTTTTACAAAGTGAAAATCTACTGATTAACTTTTCATTAAAAAAGAACACTTATTTAGGAAAGGTCCTTTAGCCAGTAACCTTTTCTCATCATTATTATAAATAAATTAACACATTACAAAGACTTCCCATGTTGTTCCCATAAGTACCCGAGTTCCCCAAACACAGCTAGATCAGACTGCGTTGTCCTCAGTGTCTGAACTAGTTCATGAGGTATCAAGCTTATTCATACATTAACAGTGAAAACAGTTTAAAATGTACATCTACTGTACAGATTTGATCTAAAAATGGCTGAGCCTGTTGTGGTCCTTTTCCACTAGCACCTAGCAGTGTAGCTCGACGTGTGGCTTTTTGTCAGATTTTGTCTCTGTTGCGAGTTTTAATGGATTATTGTAAGAGCATCACTCCTGTGATGCAAGCCGAGGCTCCTCCCCCTAAGTAATAAGTGACCAATGATCTTCTGATGTCAGGAACCCCAGCAAATTCAAAGGGTCCGATAGCATGTGGCTAGTCACGCTGAGTGTGTGCTAATAGAAAAGGACCATTAGCTTAAACATGGGGCTAGTAATCAGTTTGTACATGTGGGTGTTCACACCATGATTCCTGATGGAGCAGGAGAGACTGCTTCCCTTTAAAATTCTCACATAAGAGCTGATTGGAATCATCTTAAAAATAGATTTTACAAATCATACATTTGTATTGTAGTGAGGTTGGATCATAGAAAACACTTCATGTGTAAAAACTCCTGTGGACTGTGAGGTTTAGTGTTCCACAGATCCCATCTTGGAAATGCTTCACAAAAACTAAAAGCTGCATGTCGGCCTGCTCTGCTCGTTTCTTGTGTTCCAGCTCGACACCTTGGAGCTTCCTGTTCAGCCTGGTTCTCCCCAGTTTTCCTCCTCTTTCTCTCTTCACAACACAAACGGAGCTCGCGATCCCTCCTACATGCTGATCCCAGCGTACAGCTCATCTATCTGGGATCTGAAGTACTGGCGCATTTCGTTCCTCTTGGCCTTCATTGTTGGGGTGAGCAGGCCGTTCTCGATGGAGAACATCTCTGTATGGATGTGGATGGCCTTAACCTGCAGGACACCGGTTGTGTTAGAGGAGAATAATGCTTATTCAGCAACTCATCTCAGCTTTGTTACATTTCGACAGGATTCACAGTCTTGTGAATCTCGTCTAGAAGCCAGTGTTGCACCTGCTCAAAGGACTTGAGGCCTCCCTCTTTGCCAAGCCGCAGCATGTCCTCCAAGATGGCTGCCTTGACCTCCTATTAAAAAAAAAAAATTAAAAACACGATGTCCTCAAGAAGTTGATCTCAAGCTAATTAAAATATTTTACGTTAAAAAAAGAAGAGGGTTGAAACGATTAATTGGATTTGTTATGATTAATCGATTATTAAAATAATTGTCAACTATTTAGCAATCGATTTATCGTCAAATTGAGTATACAGACTCAAAAACAAGGCCATTTGCTGAAATAACAACACAGAGCAGTAATTAAGTCAAAATTGTACAAAATACATACAGACTTTGTCAGTTCTACCCAAAACTCCTCAAGTGGCAGTTTTAGCTTCACCTGGTTCAAATGATTTTTTTTTTTTAAAGAAAGAGTCCTAAACACCTTTCACTATCCAATTATTAATTGGTTAACTGAAAAAGTAATCAACAGATCAGCTCTACACTGTATTGATGTTGAGTCAAACAGAAAGTTCAGTTGATGTTAGACGTTTTAATTTAGCTGTGGATGCCAACAAATGATCAAGAGGTCAGGTAAAGAAATGCTATGTTAAGGCATTTTAGGCAATAAAATGCTTATTGTCTTATTTAGCTGCATCTTTTAATGGAATTCTAATATTATATAAAAATATTCAATGAAAGTTCAGCAGAATGTGTAATTTTTTCATCTGATTAATCATTACAATAATCGAAAGATTAATCGATTACTAAAATAATCGCTAGTTGAGGGCTAAAAAAATCTGTGTACATAGAAGTAAAGCTCTGAAAATTGTCTTACCGCTTTCCCACACAGCTCCTGGTAGCTTCCCTGCAGCCTCAGCGTCTTCTTGGTCCAGCTACACAGGAAGTCGGGGTCAGGGATCACCACTGCTACCAGACAAGCCTGGAGACAACAGTTACACCCGTCTCAACACGGTAGGCAGCCAGAGATGAGTTCGAGAGAAACCAAAACAGTTTGGCTGACCTGCAGACTGTCTCCATGCACAAACACCTGCACCACCGCATCACTCCTCGTGTAGATGTTCTCAATCTTCTCAGGAGCGATGTACTCGCCCTGGGCCAGCTTGAAAATGTGCTTCTTCCTGTCGACGATCTTCAACGTGCCGTTCTGTGAACAGATGTGTGTACCGGGTTACTATTCCCTGCAACACTGATAAGAAGGACGCAGTGAGAAGCAGCAGGAACAAAGTCAGATTCACATTAGGGGTTGGTGATTAATCAATAAAGGTTTAATTTTTGGAAAATTGGGATCCCCCCCCCCCCCCCCAACCAACGCACTCCTTGGGTCCTCGTAACTCAGAGTGATGTCGGCTTGCTCAAGGCCGCCAGCTTGTTTGACAAGCGCATTTAAAGCTTTTATTTATGTTGCCTTAGAATTTAGGTCAACTTTACAATGTAACAAGGTGCCAAACTTTATTACAAGAATAAAGTTGTAATATTACCAGAATGAAGTTGTAATTTAGGAGGAATTAAGTAGTACTTTTGAAATGAAAAATAGCAAAAAAAAGAAAACAAAACAAAAGGAGAAAACAACACAGACTAAGTTGGTCACATTAGATCTTGATAAG
Organism: Girardinus metallicus; assembly: GCA_903067095.1. NCBI lineage: Eukaryota > Metazoa > Chordata > Actinopteri > Cyprinodontiformes > Poeciliidae > Girardinus > Girardinus metallicus. The sequence continues at coordinate 9,496 of CAEGAE010009927.1, forward strand.
TCTAGAAACTTTCTCATAATTTCAGTACATTCTTCTGGTAAAAATGCATCTTTATTCAGTAAATATTGTGACTATATTCTGATAATTTAACTGAAGTCCCTGTAACCTTGCCCCAATACTCCATTGTACTACTCACAGAAGGGATGACAAATAAAAGACATTTTTTGAAAATATTTTCTCAGTGAGAAAATCAAAAAAAAAAAAAAAACCTGGTATGACAAGCTCTTTAAGAAATATCGCTATAATTCACATAGAAACAATGTGAGAATAAGTGAAGCTGGATGAACGTACAGGAAGCCACTTCCCGATGTCTCCGGTGTGCAGCCATCCATCTGCATCTATAGTCTCTGCGGTCTTCTCTGGGTCTTTCAGGTAGCCCTGGAAGACGTTTGGACCCTTCACACACACCTAAAAAACAAAAACACACACCTACATGTAGAAGGGAGAGAAGACTAAACAAAACCATATGATTCCATCGCCTGGTGTTGGTGTCCCACCTCCCCTTCCCCGTTTACAGCCAGGTAGTTCATCTCGGCGACATCCACCAGTTTGATGGCATTGCAGGGCAGAGGCGGTCCGACGTGACCTGCTGAGCAGAGGTCGCTCTCAGTTCACGTCTCACTGGCCTATTAGATGGCTTCGTTCTGCAAAACGTTACCTGCACTACAGTCGCCAGGAAGGGTCAACGTACATCCGGCGGTGCACTCCGTCTGCCCGTAGCCTTCATAGAACTGCACAGCAACCAGGCTGGATTAATGTGGATCTGATTTATGAAACAACAGAGAGCAAACCTTCAGCTGAACCGTTACCTGACAGCCGATGGCAACTCTGAGGAAGGAGAGGACTGTAGGGGAGACGGGGGCCGCTCCCGTCACCATGAGACGCACACGGCCTCCGAGGCTGGCCTGTAGGGGGCAGCGTGGGATACTACTTAGAAATCTAAAACAATCAATATCAGTCAAAATAAGCAACAAGCTCTTGCACCCGATCAGCAAAGTCTGATTGATCGTTATTATTACAGTGATGTTTATATCTTACAGTCTTTCAGCAGAAACAATGCCTTACGTCACAGTCTTGATGGGTTTAATCTACGTTGTTGTAGTGTATTTTTATGAAGCATGGAGATAAATAATCATAAAAATGCTCAAACGTCGCATTATTTAATTGTATATCAGTTTTTGAAACTTTAAATTATGTCATATTATAATAAATTTTAGTACTGATCCACATTTGGGCCAAATGACGTTCATAAAATATGATTAATGGATAACAGGCTCATTATCAAACATAATTCTGTTGAAGTGATCTCCTAGTGGGATGTATTAGCTACAAAACCATACATCTATAAGACAAACAAACGAAAAGCAATAATTAAAATGTAAGTAAACTTTGGCCAATTAGAGTATTGCAGAAAATTATTTTACATCACTGCAACTCAGTGAATCCAACTAATCCATGTTTCGGCTGCAGATGGTTCTGTTTCGTTAAAGTCAGGTACAACGACCAGAACCGAAACACGACAAGGGGAAAAATGACCAGCAACTTCACCTGCCACTTATACAAAGAAAAATTTAAAACGTGTTGAGAAAATGTTTTGTTTCCTTTGAGTTGAGGAACAATGTGACTAGTAGGACTTCCTGTCCCCAACAGGAGTGATGGGTGCGTTGGTTCTGCATACCTGGACCTTCCTGAAGATGAGTCGATCCCAGATGCTGTCTGTCCGCACGATGCCTTTCATGACCTCTGCCTGCTTCCTCCTGTAGGCCAAGTCCAGCAGCCAGCGCTTCAGAGAGGTGTTGGCCTGCCCAAAGATCTGAGCGCGCACACACACACACACACACATAAACAGTCAGTGAAAACAAGATGAACCTCATCATTCCCAACTCCATTTTGATCACATGGTAGATCTAAAACTCCTAGAGCTGACACGATTAACCGCGATTAATCGATTATTGAAATCGGTTAATCAATAACTGGAGTATTCAGACTCTAAAAGTGGCCAGTAATTGAACCAAAGCCACACAAAAATCTATACATTTAAGATGAAAGAACCTTCTTTGCACGTACATATCTACTACCCAGAACTCAAGTGGGGGTTTTAACTTCACTTCAAATTCTGTAATAAAACAAATCTCATATTAAGCACCTTTTGCTATCCAGTTATTAATCCAAAAAACAAACCATAGCTTGGTAGACAGTATGTTTTTTTAGCTGTGGATGCATCCTGTTGCTCCAGATGATCACACGCACACTAAAGGAACGCTGCTGTTGCATTTTAGGCAATAAAGAAGGAATTTCATGCTTATTTGCATTTTTATTATATCTCTAATAGTGTAAAAATGGCTAAAGTGAAAAATCTGTGGAATGTGTCACAGATTTTATACGATTAATCGTCAGAACAATTGATGGAATAATGGATTACTAAAATAACCGTTAGTTGCAGATCTATCATAGAGCAACCAGAAGATGTTACGTTGGCTCGCTCACCTTATCATACATTCTGTTGAGAAGTCTGGGTACGACTGGGAACACCGTAGGCCTCAGAGCGATCAGATCATCCGATAACCGGCGGACGTCTCCCTGGAAAAAGCCAATTCTGGCTCCATGCGCCAGGATGACCCCCTGTCGGACAAAGATGGCACCGAAAATGTTTTTTGCAGCGTGTTCCTGCAGTGGAGAAGATGGAGCGACTAAAAGGTGGTAACCTGAGACGTACCTGGACTATCCTTTCAAACATATGAGCCAAGGGGAGGTAGGAAATATGGACGTCGCTGGAATTCAGCGGACAGCACAGCTACAGGACAAGGCAGCAAGGAAGGTAGAAACACCGAGGTGAGCGATTTTATATCACAGGCAGAAGAGACAGCATTAAGTCTCCTAATGTTGTCGAAATGTACGACTGGAGGGAAGAGGAAGCGGATCATAAAAACCTCCTACTCTGCATCTTAAACCAGTTGACTCAGCAGCGTCGCAGGAAAGCTAAACAATCCAACATGCTAAACACTAAATGAAATATGAACTGGAAACCCGTTTTCTCCCCAAAACATTTGTTGCTTTCTGAGTGACAGATGGAACAGAAATAACTCGATAAAGAAACATTGCCTGCAGAGCTGCATGTTTGTTTTGGGTGTGGTTCCTCTGTGAGTCAGCTGCCATAAAACAAAACATAAATCTGACGTAGCAGCTGCTGTTTCTCATAGCGATGGCTCCTTTCTGCCATATTTGTATTCATTTGTTTTGGAACATACCTGTGGTCTCTTGGTTCACATGTTTGATGCTACATCAATTTAAATTTGATCTGTTATGTTGTTCTTTCCCACTAAAAGTGCAAAAATACAAAATCCTACCAAATATTTTCACTCTACAAATAGCTTTGTACACTAGAAATAAGATAAAACTTACAAGTAACTTTTCAGCAAGACAGAGGAGCTTGATCTAAGTCAATAACTCCTTAATATAGCTAGAACTTTTTCTTCAATAAGTGAATTAATCTGCCAGTGGAAGAAGATATTTTTCCCATTTTCTAAGTTAAAATATGTTTTTGCTTCCCCAAATCTCCAAGATACAAATCAGAGCAAATCTTAGAAGCTGAAGGTTGAATTTAAAGAAGTGGAAAATAAGTGTTTTTATCTTTATTGTAAGTGCAGATAAAAGCTCTCACCTCTGTTAGTTTGATGAAGGAAGAGTAGTTGGACACAATGTTGCCGTGTGTTAGCATTGCTCCTTTCGGGCTTCCTGAAAATGAACAGCAGCTTGGAGGTTTTGGTCATGAATGAAGGTGTTTTGTGTGCAGTTCAGACGGCGTGTGTTACCTGTGGTTCCACTGGTGAAGCAGATGACTGCCATGTCATCAGGCTGAGGAGGCTGACGGGGGTCAAACAGACGAGTTTAAGGTCACGTTTGTTAGCGTTGGAAAGTTCTGGACAGAGTTGGTGTTACTTACAATCGGCTGCTTGTAGTTGGCCTGACCGAGAGCCTGAGGAACAGGAAGGTAAAACAAGATGGTAAAAGAGGGGAGAAAAGGACATTTGATTCCTTCAAACTGAAAATGGTTTAGGAAAAATGAAAATGATGACATAAAGATTGGAAACAACTTAGCAGAGAGAAAAATAAGTTTGCCAACAAGTAAAATCCATTACATGATTAAAAAACAGCCTTAAAATCCACCAATCAGAGATGATGTAGAGGTTAAGAAGTGTCTCCAGACCTCCATCTCCTGCAGGCTCAGGATGTGGACTCCGGCCTGCTGGGCTCTCTCCACCAGGCCGGCGCTGGGGGTCTCCATCAGAACGATGGTCTTCACCGAGTGCTTCATGTCTGTAAGGCAGTCCAGCACCAGGCTGGCTTTGTCCGTCACGTCACACACTATGGTAGAGATGGAAGCTGCACAAATACACCGACGTACGGAAGAGGTTTGAGTCAAGGTCAGGCTAAAGCACGGTAACTTACAGCAGCATGTGTAACCTTTGAACCTTTCCCACATTTCTTAGCATCACAAGGACAAATCTTTATGTATTTTAATGGAATTTACCAACATAAAGCAGTAAGTAATTGTGATTGAGAAGGTAAATGTGAACATGGCTTTCAAAGGTTGGATGAAGAAAAATCAGAAAAGTGTTTTTTTCATTTTATTTACGCATATCGGACTAAAGAAGGCCAAATACGAAAGCACAAAATATCAATTTTTAGCAAATATATGTAAATATATATTTATAAGGACTGCAACTAACTGATTATTCTGATGATTAATAGATTAAAGGTCTAAAATATTTACCCGTTCTGCAGATTTTTCATTTAACCTCTTAAGCTTTTTTTTTTTAATACAATATTAAAACTACATTAAAAGATGCAAATAAAGAAATAATTCAATTCCGTATTTTTCTAAATAAGAAGATAAAATATGTTGTTGCCTTTTGGGCAACAACATACCTTTCATTTAGTGAATTAGAGCCAGGTGAAGTTAAAATGATGCTACTTGAAGAGTTTTGGGTAAAAAACATTTTTACAGACAAAATAATTTTCATCTGAAATGCAAAATTTATACATATTTTGCACATTTTTGGCTTAATTACTGCTTTGAATATGTTGTTTTTTTAAGTATTAACCGACTAATCATCTACTGGCTCCAGTTAACAGTTAACCGGTTACTAATTATTTGACTTCAATAATAATCGGTTCATCATGATTAATCTGATTAATCATTTCACACCTGATATATATATATATATATATATATATATATATAAAAGCATGCATGCTTTAGTTAGATGCTACTTGTGTTGTTTCCATGACATACATTGAGGTTTGTGTTTGTAACTCATTTAAATGTGAAAAAGAATTGAAAGGATGTGAATAATTTAGCTCAACATTCTGCTGCTGCAGGGTTTCACCTTTGTCTATGATGTAGGAAATGGCCTCTGTTCCCAGCGTGTCATAAAGAGGGACGGACACCAGGGAGTAGGTGTAGCACGCCAGCTCACTGATGGTCCACTAAACACACACAGACGTTACGGCGTCAAAACAGAATAAAACATATTTAATGTTAGATTGGAATTCTACCTCTGACCCCCCCAAAAAAAGCAACAAAAGAAACAAATTGAGGGGTAAAGAGAAAGGTTTGTACCTCTGGTCTGTTCTGAGAGAAAACACCAATGTGGGGGTTGGTGGTTTTTGAATGTCCTTTGTGAAGAAACGCAGAACCCAGATTTTCTGCTCGCTTCATTACCTACCAAACACACACACACACCCACACACACACACACACACAGGGCGTCTTAAGGCAGCACAGACAAGCTGATACACTAAGTTAGTAGAAGCTAACGTAAAACTAACTTTCTGGTAAAAAATAGAAGTTTGTTTTAAGTTCCTTAGCATTGATTAAACAGCATAGTTTTTTAATCAATGGCAGATTATTTCACTTATAAATCGTACTTTTTCCATCAATATTAAGGAGTTATCGATTCCTATGTCTTACTGAGCAGTTACTCCTGAGTTAACTTTGAATGAATCCAAATATACTAATATATTTGCTCTAGAAAGTAGACAAAAAATATTTTGTATTTTTGCAGTGCAACAGGCACCTCTTTGTAAGACATCCACTCATAAGGCTGTTTTGGCTTCCTGAAGCCCAAACAGGGACCGTTATCTGGGAGGAGAGAGCAGAGGTGAAGGGTCAAAGTGTGAGGAAGAAAAAAAAACAACAAGAGGCAGCTTGAGGAGGGCTATATACCTGCAAAACATTCATTTCTACTTCAAAACTGTAAAAATGAAATAATCAACAGACTGAAGATCTGCTGAACTTAGACCTAAATGAAAACTGTGCTTTAAGCTCTACACCATCTCACTTACTGGAGACTCTTGCTCCTCTGGTGAAAGACTCGTACATAGTTCTGGTGTCTTCATAGATGTGAGTCAGGAAACTATCTTCTTTCTGAAGTGCTGAGCGACGCACAAAATCACTGCCCTGAAAAACACAACACATGTTATGAAAGCTAATAAAAGAGGTTTCGGGCACTGAAGAAGGCTTTTGTCTAGGATATAATCCAGCTTGTTTTTTGTGAGGGATCATGTGGCTACGATGCAGCTCCACTGGTGTGTGAATGATAGTTTGAATCACTTTGGAGTCCTTGGACTGTACAAGACCAGACTATTCAGCCTTTGTCACAGTTTCATCATCTGTCTTCAATAAACTGTAAGTTGATTTTTCCACCAATAGAGATGAATTTTCTCAGATTGCTCACATCTTTAGGAAAAATCACTTCTTTTCCTCGAGGTGGAAACATTTATCCAGGAATGGATGAGAACGTTTGACACATTCCAGTTTGTTCAAGGCGTCTTGTGAAGAAACCTCGACGTGACATTTGTTATGAGTTGACGTCATGTAAACAGCTGAACTGAATTACATTTAGTATTAAACTTTATTTTGTAGTAGACAACTTATCCATGTCATTTTAAAAACAAACAAAAAAGTTTTCTTGGCTTGTTCTTGAGTCTGTCCAACTTTCACTTTTCCATAGTAGTGTGTTCATTTTCCCCTTGGACTTGAACTCACCGGAACCTCGACTGACTGCGTGTGCAGGTCCCAGGGTGGTGGGAGAGCTTTGGGTCGCGTAGCCAGGTAGTAGGTGGTGGCAGCGGTTACTGCTCCCAAGCTGACCAACATGGGGGTGGAGATGTTCCTGATGTACTGGCTCACATCTTCCAGGTCTAAGGACTTCATCTTCTCTAGAAACTCTTGGCTCAGCATGCTGCTGTGGCACTGGAAAAACAGAGGTGGGCTTGGGGGCTCAGGAAAGGTCACGGGTCAAAGATCGCAGGTGCTGGACAGATGCTGGTCAGGAGGAAACCTAGAATAAAACAGAACAGGAATATTCAGGTGTGACAGCAGCATCGAAGCCTGTAGGTTCACACCAGCTCCGGCTCCAGACGGGTTTAACAAGGGGGTCATCTGCTTATTTTGGGCGGCCAAAATTAATCTATGTAGCAATAATAATATTACTCAAATAAAAGAAAAAGGTACAGTGCACTAAATCTACTCTTATAAGTAACTTTTTTCCAAAACAGTTACTCAAGTGAATGTAACAAGTACTACACACTTTTGAACAGTGGCCTGTACACAAGCTTAAGGTGCTGTATTGTTATTAGCTAGTCATCATTTAGCTAACATTACCTTCATCCAACCGCGTTACTCAA